>JAWPHD010010554.1:0-37500 GCA_037043455.1 Cyrtodaria siliqua
CCAAAATTTGATGTGAAACAGACACACTTTAAGGGCTATCATAATTTGGGTTCCATGGGAGCCCATGGGAACCAAAATTACTTAAGCAGCCCTTAAGATATTGCTATAAGGAAGCTAATGGCCAAATTTTGTTGTGCTAGGGTAAGCATTGTAAGAGATATAGACTTGTAAACACAGCTTACACGCAAAATTTGATGTGAAATGGGACACATTTTACGGGCTATCATAATTTGGGTTCCATGGGAGCCCATGGGTTACAGGAACCAACATTGCTTATGCAGCCCTTAAGATAATGCTATAAGGAAGCCCATGGGCAAAGTTTGTTGTGCTAGGATAAGAAATGTAAGAGATATATACTAGTAAACACAGCTTACACAGCTTACACGCAAACATTGATGACGCCGACCCCGAGGTGATTACATAAGCTCTCTTATTCTTCGAATAGTCGAGCTAATAAAAAGGCGTTTCTCATTGCATTTAACAATATAATTAACCAACATGTCTCAGGGCCACTAGTAATTGGAAGCGTGACGGAGCGGCGCGTGGACTCCTTCACACCTTTGAACAACATTACACACACACTCTCTTAACAGTGTGAAGTTTGTTTAATTTGGTCTATTACAGGCCTGCCATTTCTCAGGCTTTTTGATTAGTTTACCGGCTTACCGGCTTTTCTGTTAAAATTGCCGGCTTTTTCAAAAAAAAGTCATACATTTTATTAGTACCCAATTATTAACAAAAATACCAACAGGTGTGCCCAATACGCGACTGCGTGTGGTCAGCTGATGGCAACTGATTGGTGTGTTACCCAATAGTGTTTTTAAAGTTGTCTGCTTTTAATGTGGTAGTGTTACATTTCGGCCACTGTGTTACATTTTCGGTCACTTGTATTTTGCAGTTGAAGTGATTTTTTTAAATCTCGTCATTAAAACCAGGGCTTTAATTATCAGCCCAGTTAAAACACATAGACATAAAAAAAAATTGGATAAATCCTTGTACATACTAATCTGTGAATTAGGTTTGTGGTTTAACACATTTAAATTAAACACATACCAGGATTCAACAATTAAATTACAAGAGACTATGAATACCCAGCATATTCATTTTTATATACACGTATAGAAAATAAGATAATACATGTTAAAGGGGTTGATGCACTGTTTTCAAACAAGGTTTATTTTAAAGGGCTGTGAAAATCTTGAAAAAAAGCTGAAAGAATTATCAAAATGCCATGAAAAATAAAGGAGATATGTTGATACCCATTGAATATTTGCAAAGAAACATAAATGGCATATATGGCCCAAAACTACTTTTTTTTCCACACAGTTCATTTTTTGTACACAGGCACAACTGGTTACAATAAAGCTTGTACCCAATATCCGGTAACAAATAACATATCCTACGGAAACATTTGTGTTTTTAGGACATATCATCATGGATTTATATGTACATGATATCATGTATGGCCCAAAACTACATTTTTTTACAACAGTTCATTTTTTGTACCCAGGTACAACTGGTTACATTGGATACAAAAAAAATAAAATAATAATTAGCCCAACATTTTTCACGAGATCATGTTTTGTACCCAGGCACAACTGCTTACATTGGATACAAAAAAAAATAGCCTAACATTTTTCACGAGTTCATTGTACCCAGGCACAAATGGTTACATTGGATACAAAAAAACTAGCCCTTCACAAATTCATTTTTTTTGTACCCAGGCACAACTGGTTACATTGGATATAAAAGTATTGGACATGTTTCCATTAAGATAGATAGATAGATAGATAGATAGATAGATAGATAGGTAGGTAGGTAGGTAGGTAGATAGATAGATAGATAGATAGATAGATAGATAGATAGATAGATAGATAGATAGATAGATAGATAGATAGATAGATAGATAGATAGATAGATAGATAGATAGATAGATAGATAGATAGATAGATAGATAGATAGATAAAAAGATAGATAGATAGATAGATAGATAGATATATAGATAGATAGATAGATAGATATATAGATAGATAGATAGATAGATAGATAGATAGATAGATAGATAGATAGATAGACAGACATACAGACAGACAGACAGACAGACAGACAGACAGACAGACAGACAGACAGACAGACAGACAGACAGACAGACAGATAGATAGATAGATAGATAGATAGATAGATAGATAGATAGATAGATAGATAGAGAGAGAGAGAGAGAGAGAGCGAGAGAGAGAGAGAGAGCGAGATAGAGGTAGGTAGGTAGGTAGGTAGGTAGGTAGGTAGGTAGGTAGATAGATAGATAGATAGATAGATAGATATTGTATTCAAACATAAGGCATTACGCCCAACAGTTCACATGCAAATAGTACATACATATCGTCTCTTCTTTTAAAACTTTTACTAATGAAAACGGACAGTTTCTTTAATAAACTCTTGTTTTCTGTTGTCATAAGTTCAATAGATTTTGGTATGTTTGGCCGTTTCCAAAAATATTTGTTAACATATTCTTTTCTAATATTATGATATAGTGAACACTCCAATACAAAGTGAAATTCGTCTTCTAGTATATTACAAAGCTGGCATTTTCTTTCGGATCTTGGTATTTTATTTGCCATCGACCAGTTTCTATTTCTAACCTGTGACTAGAGACTCTTAGTTTTGTAAAAAAAAGCTCTAAATTTCTTTATATTTAGTACATCTAGATAATACTTAAACCTGAAATCTGATATTATTCTGTATGTTCTAGCTCTAGTGGAATCCGATAATTCAGCATTCCAATTTTGTATAAACATATCTTTAATTCGTTGTTTAAATATATTAATGAAATAAGTTATGTTTTCTACTCTTTGAGAATACCAAACTTCATTAAATCCTGTTCGTTCCAATAACCCTTTAACTTGAGATGCCCAGTTTAATTTGTTTGGGTTTACAATCAGATCATCTAACATAACATTATACATATTTTTTTATATATTTGCGATCACACGTACGTGTAATTTTTAACCAGAACCGAATAATATAAACCATGCGCTGGATTTTTAAAGGGACTCTCCCGAGTTCTCCATATATGAAATTGTTTTGAGTTTGTGTTTTAACACATAAAAGTTGTTTACAAAATTGAAGGTGTACTTTCTCTAACTTTTCCGCATTTGTATATATATATTATATATATATTGTTTTAGGACATACCTTAGTTTTGGATACACAGGGCTACACCAGGTACAAACTGGATACAAGTGCGTACAACTAATAATATTAATAGATTTGGGGCACATTAGGTTTGGGTACATGGTTACACAGGGATACACCAGGTACAAACTGCGTACAAGTGGGTACAACTAATAATATTAATAGATTTGAGGCAGATCAATTTTAGGTACATGGTTACACAGGGTTACACCAGGTAACAACTGGGTACAAGTGGGTACAACTAATAATATTAATAGATTTGAGGCACATTAGTTTTGGATACCTGATTACATAGGACTTGAAGCAGACGAAATACTAACTCGGTAACTGGCTACAGCGTATACATAAAAATACACCCCCACCCTCCAACCCGCTGGAAACAAATGTTTGTTATTTATCTTTTTACATATTTATGTCTTGTTTTGGGCAATTCTTATACATATAGCTATGTTGCCCTTATATATATATATATAATTTTGGTTTGCGATTTTTTGTAGCATTATGCATATTATTCATACTTCACCCATATTTGGGCAATGGTTCAGACAGAAAGCCTTTGTCCCGATATCTAATATCAAAATTGCTTGTGTATAAATCAAGTGTTTTCATATACATCTACTTTAAACAGATTTATGATACGAAGCTATATTGGATGAAAACCTTTTTCGCAATCAAAACTCATACTCATGGTAATAAAATAATAAATTAGAGAGTGCCTTTCTATTGCACACGTAGGCAAATAAACTTCTTCCGAATGAAGTATCATTGAAGTTTCATAAATTGTGCAATAAATGGACACATAATTTACCATTGTTTGTTTTCAGACAAACTCCCTTAATCGTGTAAGTGGTCTCCTAACCAAGCGATAGTTGGTCCTAGGTATTCATAAATTATGTAACCATGTATTCAAACCAACTTGATGAATTTGCAGTGATTTTCTTTGCTTTAAAGTATATTTTGTCAATATACAATATATGATAAAAAAGGCGCGATGACGTCATCGTTCCAAGATGGCCGTCTCCATGAATGTTCTTTGTACATTTTCAATAGGTCATATCTCCTTTATTGTTCATGGCATTTTGATAATTCTTTCAGCTTTTTTCAAGTTTTTCAGAGCCTTTTTAAATAAACCTTGTTTAAAAATAGTGCATCAACCCCTTTAAGCTTTATTATGCAAGATCGACGTAATATGACCGGACAAAATATAACACTGTAAATAAAATAACAAAAAAATGACCAATCAGTGACCAGGAATAAGACATAACCAATACATTCTGTTTTGTGATAAACTCTGTCTTCATCCTTGATGTTCAACCACGTTTACTGTTAAAATGAAGGTATCTACAGTGTGATTCTTTTAAAACCCTGCATATTTCTTGCACATTCATGCAAATTGATTCAATATGTGTATCTTTTAAAATCAAAATCTTGAAAATTACTCTGTCAAAGATTATTATTTTACTTTAGAACCTAAGGATAAAAACCGAGTAACACACATTTTATCACCTACTGAAAATAAAATCAAGTCTCAACATCTCTCCAATGCAAAATTATGAATTGAACCTAAGGATAAAAACCGAGTAACACAAATTGTATGGCCTACTGACAATAAGGTGAAATCTCAACATCTGGGTAATGGAAAAGTATGAATAAGATACAACAGAATGTAATATGTTGTATACACATTGTAATTTTCTTTTTTGTCAATCGATTTTGAAAAGTGGTGATTTTGAAATGTTCGCTTCGCGCGCTCAAATTCAGCATTTCCAAAAAATCTCAGGCTTTTTCTTAATTGTATTATGGTAGCCGTGCCATTATATACCAATCATATATAAATTGACAAAAGGACTGTTAATCGAACGTTGTATTTAACTATTAGTACATTACATGGTCATGCATTAATTCCTTTAAGCGATGGGGAAGCTTATATTAGTCAGTTTTACAATGTATATTTTCGACAATATAAACATACATAAAACATGTTTTACTGAAACAAAATTCGATAACCTGTTTAAAATTATAAGTTAAATGTTTTAATTTTACAATATGCAGGTGTTTAAACCGAAATTTAGGTTTTATTTCATACCCCGTGTTAGACGGGTTATGACAGTTAATTTCCGGCCACCTAATGATATTAATGTTGAATATAATTATGTTATGTTATACGATATTGCAATATTTCGAAATATATTTAAACATATTTAACATATTTAGTACACTACGAATATTGTTTCATACGAAAGCTACATTTTAGAGGTAATGTTAGTGCTAACACTTAGAACACAGTATAATCAGCCCTTCATTCATTCATTCGTTCGTTCGTTCGTTCGTTCGTTCGTTCTTTCGATTCATTCATTCATTCGTTCGTTCGTTCGTTCGTTCTTTCGTTCGTTCGTTCGTTCGTTTCGGTTCGGTTCGGTTCGTTCGATCGTTCGTTCATTCATTCATTTATTCATTCATTCATTCGGGAACCATTTCTCTCACTACAAGGCTATAATCATAAAAGGTTGTTAGTGGTAGATACGACCTTATTATTCTTAAGCTTTCATGTAAATGTACAGCTGCTACGACCTTCTTTTCCACTTCTATCGAATGAAATAAGATAATATGCACGTATATGAGAGTATGTGGACATTGGGACATAGAATGTATGTAAAGATGGTACGGGGGCATCCTATGTAAAGATATAAAAGGTACGGGGACATACAAATGATACGGGGGAATATTGTGTATTAAAAGATATATAGAGTATGTAGAGTATGTAGATATACTATGTAAATATATAAAAGGTACGGTGACATAATATGAAGAATATAGGGAGTACGTAGGCATATTACGAAAGCATTTAGAGAGTACGGGGACATATTATGTAAGGATATAAGGAGTATTCATGGGGTTATAATATATAAGTATATAGAGAGTACGGGGACATAATATGTAAGGATATAACAAGTATGGGACATATTATGCAAGGACATATAGCGTATGTGGATATAGTTATATAATGTGAGTAAAATATCCACATATATCCCTATATCATATGTTCCCATACCCTCTATATTATATAGAGGGTATGGGGATATATTACATAAGGATATATAAGGTATGTGGATATGATATGTAAGGATATATAGGGTATGGGGATAACATATATTATGATAAGTATATAGAGAGTGCGTTGACATATTATATAAGGATATATATGAGATATGAAATGCACAACGTACATACAGAGCTTTCTCACCCACATAACTCAGTAGAGTCAATTCGAGTTTTGACTGTTGTCTCCATGCAGTTGCCTAACACAAGAGAGACGTTGGACTTATTCTGGTCTTCAACTTTAAGTTTTCAAAATATTTAATATGACTTAAGCTACTTGCGAAATATTTTAGTCACATTTATTATTTTGGGAACTGAAAATATTTATGATAATTATAATATAATCTCGTTAAGGTGACACGAGTTTGCTTTTGTGGATATTTAACCTGTGTAATTATTTTGATGGTAATACAATCTCTTCCCAGATCTTTTCACAATGGGGCTTTCAAAATGCACTAAAAGATACCCATTATTAACGTCGCTCAGCTAATTTAAAGCCAGACATATCAAATTTAATGTCTGGTTACGAATTGAATAGTTTTACATTTTCAAAAGATAGTCGGTAAATACAATGTCACGTTATAGACTACAGAGGGTATAGGACCATGTGTTAGTGTTTGTTCGTGATTGATTATTTTTTACCATGCTCATTCAAGGTCATGACACCGCGAACGCAAACGTGGAAACGTGGCTCCATCGTAAATGGCAGCAACTCTGCAGTTCTGCAGGTAAGAAGGTTCTAGGCCCATTCTACATATTTTATCTTGATGTAAGTGGAGGATGAGCCTGGCATTTTCATTCCTGTTAGGCGTCATATAACCTTTCATGTGTTGGTGCGCCTTAAAAGCCAATTCAATTCAAAGTAAAACGCGGAAAGCCTTATCCCGAATGCAAGAAAATACTGTCTATTCGGAATGTAAAACGCGGATATCGTAATCGGTATGTAAGAACTCCCACGGTTGTCGGCTTAAATAAACACACACATTTAAGTATTTGTATGCTCTTTTGTCAAACGCATTTAGCAAACTACATCACAGTATGTTAGTGATTTTAACTATACGTACGCATGATTCAAAATAAAATTGTTTTAGCTTTACCTACTGACGTATGCATCATATTTTCTGGATTAAATAGCTATTTTACTTTAGAATTTCTTATACTAATATACTGCTGATATGTTGACTATTTGAATGAAGCAACCAAAAATCAAAGTGTATACTCGCAAATATGATTAACGAAAATATTCCTACTTTGTTCCATTTCCTATTTTGCGCACTGACGATAACGAACATATCCTTACTTTGTCCCAATTCCTACTTTGCGCACGGACTATTCCGGAATTGAACCGCGCAATAATGCCGGGCATTATAAGAATTTTTACTTTGCGCAGAGCAATTCCGGAATTGTCCATATTCTTATTTTGCTCATAACATAAACACTCAAGCCCAGTTTGACATGTGACCAAGGGACGGTGCCAACTTTGACTCCAAGGTCACCATTTGAACAAACTTGGTAGAGGACCATAAGCTGATGGTAAATACAAAATATTAAATCCCTGGTTCTTGTAGTTTCAGAGAAGAAGACTTTTTCCTTATGTAACTCTATGTAAAACATGTGACCCTGGGGTGGAGCCAAATTTAACCCCAGGGTCACCATTCAATCAAACTTGGTAGAGGACAATAAGCTGATGGCAAATACAAAATATTAAAACCTTGGCTCTTATAGTTTCAGAGAAGAAGATTTTTGAAGTTGTTCACAGTATAAGTGTATGTAAAACTGTGACCCCTGGGGCAGGGCCAAATTTGACCCCAGGGTCACCATTTGAACAAACTTGTAGAGGATACATAAGCTAATAAGAAAATAATATATCAAACTTTTATCTCTTGTCGTTTCAGAAGATTTTTGAAGTTTTTAGCTATAACTCTATGTAAAACTGATCCAACAAGGTCCCCACGCTCCTAAATAAAGAAAAAATAATCAAAGGTTCTTATGAAAAAAAAACAATAAAAAAATAAAAAAATGTTTTTTAAAAAAATGAATGAATTGAAAAAAAAAATAAAAAAAAATAAAACAAATATAAAACAAATTGAACCCATGAACCAATGTTTCTTATAAAAAAAGCCCCAGTGAGATTTTTGAACCCACGACCCCTGGGGTGTCTAGTGTACATCACCAAATATTGAAAAAGGGTCATAAATCCGGTGTTACTAGTTCGAGCTGGCTGGTTTTCAAATTCATTCCAGCTTTCATTGATATCAACAATCTGGCCCAAGTTTGGGAATGATCGAGTACAAAATGACGGTGCTAGAGTGTTTACGAGGCTGACAATGGCATTTTTCAATATTCAAGGGCACATAACTCTGGTGTTCCTTGTTCTACCCTCTGCATCTAGCGGGACCTTCAGTGGTTGTATTCTACACCGGAAACCTCACGGGGACAAGCTTGAAAAAAATCGCCTTGAACAAATTCGTCTTTACAAACCGTACAATTTGTAATAAGAAAATACTATAACGAAAACACTTCTACTCACCGTTTTCTGAAATATGCTGAGGAATATTTATATTATAAGTGACACGTTTATATATTACCAATCCAATAAGTGTTAATACAGCAACAGCAAGACGGGATTTTCCAAAAAATCTAAGATCCATTCTTAATAAACACAAACAAAATAAATTGAATTAATGCTGAAACAGCGTTCACTTATCGAATCTAATTGCCAGTGGTGATTGATCTGTGTGCCTGACATATATTACCACAGTTTCAATAAGCAAACAATATTCTGTTATTTAATACTTCGACGCTATGCAAATAAATACACATTTTATAATAGAATAACGCGCGTTTTTTGCTATGGTACATTTAACACGACGAGATAAATATTATACCATGTTATATTGAAGCGAAAAAGAAACGCAACGTGGGAATTTCCGCTATATACTGCTCACTTAATTCCACACAATATTCCAAAGAAATCCAAAGATGTTTTGTAAAAAAGAAAGTTGCAGTTAGTTAGAGAAAGGGCACAACTGTGAGGTTGTATACGTTTTAATCACAGTACACTTTGTAACAAGACATTCATAAAATTAATGTTGAAGGTCCTCTTTAAAAAATGAGCTATTTCAGTACTGTATTTAACGTTAAGAGTTTGCAAAATGTTGCATACTAAGTTTGTTCGCATGCTTGAGCCAAACGCATACTCTATCAATCATGAAACTTTGAAGGAATACTTACGTAGTCATATATCATTCGATTAACAACAGCATATTGTACATACAATACAATATATAATGGAAATTCCCGAGTTGCGTTTCTTTTTCGCTTCAGTATATAAATAAACATACCGGCTAACTAAAATCGATTCAGATTGAAAACAGATTTAAATCGAATACAAACAGGGCTAATGGGTCATAGACCCAATAATATTTCAATGTTAGTGCAGAGGGGTGAGGCTCGTTATGCTTGTCAAAATGAACGTATTATCATGAAACGGGTATAATGGGTCGGACCCACTAAAACAAAAGTGTCCATAAATTTAGGTTATGTGATCATATGTATATATAAAGGGTCCCAATAACCTGGTGAGTTTAAGCATATAAATATAAATAAATATATATATATATATATATATATATAGAGGTAAATTCACCACATCGTATATATTTTACCGACACTCTTTACATTTGTTAATGTAGTTAGCACATACATGTATAGTTGTTGTATCACGTGATAATAACGTTCACATTGTGGGTGTTCCCCGCGCCCCTCCCCTCCGAGTACTGAATACTCCCTAATTTAGAGCTGAGTACTAAATACTCCTTCATACTGAATACTGCCTACCAAAAAAGTGGGAGGGGGAAACAGCCCCCACATTCGTACAGTGGTAGTTTTATAATTGTAGTTTTTACAATAGTAGTAAACGTTACAATCGTACTGTACTTATCGTAATATCGTTGTTATTATTCGTCTTTACAATCGTACTGTAATTATCGTAATATCTTTGTTATTATTCGTTCTTATAATCGTACTGTAATCATCGTAATATCGTTGTTATTATTCGTCTTTATAGTCGTACTGTAATCATCGTAATATCGTTGTTATTATTTGTTCTTACAATCGTACTGTACTTATCGTAATATCGTTGTTATTATTGGTCCTTATAATCGTACTGTAATTATCATAATATCGTTGTTATTATTCGTCTTTACAATCGTACTGTAAATATCGTAATATCGTTGTTATTATTCGTCTTTACAATCGTACTGTAATTATCGTAATATCGTTGTTATTATTCGTTCTTACAATCGTACTGTAATTATCGTAATATCGTTGTTATTATTCGTCCTTATAATCGTACTGTAATTATCGTAATATCGTTGTTATTATTCGTCCTTATAATCGTACTGTAATTATCGTAATATCGTTGTTATTATTCGTTCTTACAATCGTACTGTAATTATCGTAATATCGTTGTTATTATTCGTCCTTATAATCGTACTGTAATTATCGTAATATCGTTGTTATTATTCGTCCTTATAATCGTACTGTAATTATCATAATATCGTTGTTATTATTCGTCTTTACAATCGTACTGTAAATATCGTAATATCGTTGTTATTATTCGTCTTTACAATCGTACTGTAAATATCGTAATATCGTTGTTATTATTCGTTCTTACAATCGTACTGTAATTATCGTATTATCGTTGTTATTATTCGTCTTTATAATCGTACTGTAATTAACGTAATATCGTTGTTATTATTCGTCCTTATAATCGTACTGTAATTATCGTAATATCGTTGTTATTATTCGTTCTTACAATCGTACTTTAATTATCGTAATATCGTTGTCATATTCGTCCTTATAATCGTACTGTAATTATCGTAATATCGTTGTTATTATTAGTCCTTATAATCGTACTGTAATTATCGTAATATCGTTGTTATTATTCGTCCTTATAATCGTACTGTAATTATCATAATATCGTTGTTATTATTCGTCTTTACAATCGTACTGTAAATATCGTAATATCGTTGTTATTATTCGTCTTTACAATCGTACTGTAAATATCGTAATATCGTTGTTATTATTCGTTCTTACAATCGTACTGTAATTATCGTAATATCGTTGTTATTATTCGTCTTTATAATCGTACTGTAATTATCGTAATATCGTTGTTATTATTCGTCCTTATAATCGTACTGTAATTATCGTAATATCGTTGTTATTATTCGTTCTTACAATCGTACTTTAATTATCGTAATATCGTTGTCATATTCGTCCTTATAATCGTACTGTAATTATCGTAATATCGTTGTTATTATTAGTCCTTATAATCGTACTGTAATTATCGTAATATCGTTGTTATTATTCGTCTTTACAATCGTACTGTAAATATCGTAATATCGTTGTTATTATTCGTCTTTACAATCGTACTGTAAATATCGTAATATCGTTGTTATTATTCGTCTTTACAATCGTACTGTAAATATCGTAATATCGTTGTTATTATTCGTCTTTACAATCGTACTGTAAATATCGTAATATCGTTGTTATTATTCGTCTTTACAATCGTACTGTAAATATCGTAATATCATTGTTATTATTCGTCCTTATAATCGTATTGAACAAGTGTATAGTCCTTAAAGCTACAGAGTCTCCATATCGATCGATTTCTTCTTTATAGGCGTGTCTTTTTTTGTAACTTGATGTTCACCAGCTCATGTCGAAATCGCGTATTTAAGCAAGAAAATATAAGAAGGACATCATTTATTGTATAGACATCGACCAGTGCACATCGTACCTGTACACAGGTAACATTATGATATACAGAAGAAAATTTATTGTCTTTTTCGGAACTCGAACACACGACCTTCTGATTTCAAGACAGGGGCTCTATCCACTGAGCTATAACGCTCCTTGAGAAAATGATATGCAAACTACCATTTATTATGAGGAACGCAACTCAAGATGAATCCATAAATATATAGTCCATCTTGTCGGACATGTAAATTAGCATTGCCTGGTGAAATACTATATGTTATCAATATGAAACTAATATTCCGCCTCAAAACAACCACTAGGAATCTTTATGTGAGGAAGCTATCCAGCTGGCTTGCGGAACGTCGGTGGTTTACCCAGGTGACCGCCCGTGCACGAAAATTGCACGGAGGGGCACCTGGGGTCTTCCTCCACCAATGGAAGCTCGAAAGTCGCCATATGACATTAGCTGTTGGTGCGACTATAAAATCCAATTCAATTCAATTCAAAACAACCATATCTATCGCTTGATGATTTTGTGTGTATGCTTGTTATCACGTAATGCCTAGTTAATGTTAATAATGATAGAACATACCAATAAATAGCCGTGGTCTGGTGGTTAAACGTACGGATATCAAAACTTAAAAGCGCAACGGCAGTGGTTCAAATCTCGCTCCGGGCTCTAAAAGGCCGAGTAATGTTCCGTACTGGGAAATATCTCCCAGTTCCGTACCTGGAAATATCTCCCAGTGGGAGATATTTCCCAGTACGGAACATTGCTCGGACGGAACTGGGAGATATTTCCCAGTACGGAACATTGCTCGGCCTTTTCCGTCAGTGGCGGGAATGCCAAATGACGTTCCGATTGTTTTACGGACGTCGTCGTCAGATTGCGCCACTAGGAAAAAACGATTACGGAAATTAAGGTAGCTGGCGGTGTTACTCGGGAATAATCAAAATCGCATAAATTGTGACAATGTTTTACCTGTATGTAGGTTATTGTTTCTGCTTTTCATCAGTACTAATTTTAAACTATTTAAAATAAACATCGGATTCCTAAATAGCGCCCTCTGGTGGTGCCTATTTTTACGACGAATTTTACCGTTTTCGTACGGGAAATGTATTAGACTTTAGTCAAAAGTCAAAAAAATTCACATTACTTGGAAGCACAATGATTTATAAACGTAATGCACGTAATATATTTGAAAAACAGCTATATCTCTTTATCGTGTGTGCATTTCTTTACGTAAGGGGTACCACGCGGCGACTACAAAATCGGGAGGATTTTTACATGTTATCGCTTTTTTACTTAAAAGTAAGCGTGGTGACATATATTTTTTTCTATGCCATCACATTCGTTGAAATTCCCTGCTTTGATAAATGTAAAAATAAAGAGGGGTCGTCGAGTCAGATTTTTATCAAACAAACTTTTAAAGTTTATAGAAAGTATTACAATTACGGCGTCGTTTTGTAGTTTTCGTTAACATGACGTTGACGTCAGTCACTCGCAAATTGAGATACATGTACTTTCTTATTGTTTCCACGCAGAATGCGGGATACAACATTAAATTATATAATTGTGTAAGTCTATATCGGTAATGACTATATATTATACATAATAGGTTCGTGAATAAGTATTTTTGTATTTATTTATTTATTACTTCATTCTGATATGAAGACACGCTGTTATGCTGCAGTTGTTTTGAGTGGTTCATCAATCGCAAAAAAAACAACAAGTGTATATTCGCAGGCGATTACAGTATGCTTAAAAGAATTAAAACACGTGTTTTGTTTACGTTAACGTCGTCTTGCCGTTCTCATGCAAACTGGTGTAATCATTAGAAATATTAATAAAATATAATTTTAAATTATGTAATATATAGTTTAATAACCAGTGTTTTTGAGATACTGAAAATATCTCCCTCGGTAGAGAAATGGCCCCGATATAAGAACTCCGCACTCGGTCTTATATCGGGGCCATTTCTCTACCTCAGAACTAGTGCTCCGCACTCGTTCTTATACCGGGGCCATTTCTCTATCTCGGGAGATATCTCCCGTATCTCAAAAACACTGGTTATTAAACTCTATGTAATCGTAGTCATCACTTTTTATTACATTTCTTTGCGTGAAAGATCGGGATTTCTCAGTGCAAGAATATTCATAATCGCTAAATATTAATAACTAACTCAGAACACAATAATAACTAACGTTGCTAACTTAGAACACAATAATAACTAATGTTGCGAAGTTGAGTCGTGACGTCAACAGAGTGTTTCTGACGTCGACGTCATCCGCCGATAACGTTCAATAAAGCGAATATTTGTTTGCAAAATGTAATAAATAGATTATTTAACTGCTGGGATCGATTATTGGGTAGCGTGCGCTCGTTCGTGATAAGAACCACACGTCTACCACTCGTGAAGGATTTCCCTATAATCGATCCCAGCAGTTAAATAATCTCTATATAATCCTTAAGGTCGTAGTAGTTCACTATATGTTCCTTTGATAATAGTAGTAAGTTTCTTATACTCCATTATAATTATAGTATTTTATTTATACTCTCTTATAATCGTAACATTTGTAGTAATCCACTTTGTCTAAATTGAGGTTAATCCATTAAGAATTACCTAAATCCAACAGAAGAAAGCACAGTTAAAAATCCACTTTGAGAATAATGAACCCAAACACTGGTAATATATCCAATAATGAACCCAAACACTGGTAATATATCCAAATAGTAGTTTAACTTTCAGTAGCCTCTCGCCGCTGCGGGTGCGAATCCCACTGGGAGATCGACTTGTAAGTGAGGAAGTGTCGATTCTTACGGGTGGCGGGAGGTGTACAGTACTAGTTCTACCCAGGAAAAGTGGGTGATCCGCCTCCACCGCAAAAAATCACATCAAACACCTTCCAAACAGACAAAACAAACTAATCACTTTCAGTAAATTAATACAAACGGGCAAGCAACAACATTAAATATTGAGAAAAAAACTTCTATTTATTTATATTACTTTACAATTAAAATCCTACAATATATTTGCATGACAAGATATTCTTAAATCTTAATTATACTCTACGTTCAGTTACATAAATACTAGCATACATCATTAATGTTATTTAAAATGCACATTTATCCTCATTTGTCAAATATGAATTACCTCCCTTTATATAATATATTGCTACTAGCAATTAAAATATCGCGTTTTCGCGATACTTCCCAAATAAATCTAGAATGTAAAGTGATTTTGTATTACCAACTTGATCATAAAAAATAATACTTGTTAATTTGTGCTCTGGATCTTAAAACATTCTAGACCACCTTCCAGCTAATAACGTGAATTTGTAAACAAAATTGAGGTGATAAATAATATGTCCGTAGCAAGTATTTACAAACAAATGATATTAAATATTAATTCATTCTTTATTTCCTCTTTTAGAGATTAAAACATGTAAAATACACTGAAAAGACAAACACAACATAAACAAACGAAACGTATTCAACGAGCAATAACATTGTCTTTCATAAGGTTGTGTGGTAAATATAGATATAACACATCGAACAGGAAACGCAGCATTCAAGGACGACTGTCAACCACAAAAACACACAGAAACAAACAATCGATAATTGATACTAAATATAGTTATAAAAATCGATCAGGAAAAGCAGCATTCAAGGACGACTGTCAACCACAAAAACACACAGAAACAAAGAACTCATTTAAAGATGAATAAAAGGCTACATAAGACATCACAAATACAAAAGGGTTGACAATAGGGCTACCGCCTTGGAAAGGTCAGTGACAAAAAAGGCCGCTGGGGGTTTAAACCAGGTTCTAGGGTGCACCAAACCTCACACTTACTCTACCGTCAACCCAATAAAACTGGACAGTGTAAATAAAGAAATACCCCCCATGGACTATTCTCTAACCAACAAGGCAGCATTAATATACAATATAAGTCAAACAAAAAGATGCTCGTGTAAATATAAATACCAAAAAACACTAGCCTAGAAAGCCACAAAGAAGGTACTCAGATACTTGGCAGAAGCCGGAGCAACAAGAGAAGAAACCATTGAGGGTACGTCAAGACTGCAGACAAATATCAAAAGTCGCTGTCCTTTTGGGCTTTAGGTAGACGTCATCATAGGGTCCACAGCCTGTCCGGTCATCGCACAATCAAATATGAAATCATAGTGGCGAACTGTAAATGGGTCCACCACCAAGCATGCAGTGCGTTGCAAAATGATAGGGTCATAACCTCCTTGGATAAACCTTTTAACAAGTTTAACAAATATAGTATGGAAGTGATCATGACCAAGGATCTCACGTCACTACAGAAGTCAGGTTGTGATAGTCCTTGAGTTCTTAAATTAACTTTTATATTTGGAATTAAGATCAGGGTTACGATAATAAGTTTGCAAAGCTTTTACGAAGTTTATGGTAACGGTAACCCTGATGGAGTAGCTTTTTAGTTATACAAAGATTACGAATATTAAAGTCCTCAACTCGAGTACAAGCTCTAGAAAAACGAGAATTTGCTCGGGAAACATCCCTATCTAAATAATGAACAATATCGGCATTAAACTCATCTCCTTTGTCATACATTTTGCTAATTATTGTTAAGGTGAAGTTTTTTAGGGTGTATATTATTAACCATAGTAGAAAAGAAAGGGTTGTCAATGTTTAATATGTCATCCAGATACCGAGAAGTGTCATTAAAGGCCTCAATAATATCTTCCTGGGTATCTGTTGAAAGACTCAACATGAAATCTCTTTCATAATAATATAAAAACAAATCTGTGACAAGTGGTGCACCAACAATATTTCCATACACGGTCATTCCATACCTGACGAAAATATTAGCTAATAGGAAGGTGAATGCTTCACAATCGTCTTGGCAAGTCCACATAGTGTAATTGTCTAAACTGCTTTTAGTAAAAAACGCGTTAATATTATTACAGGCCAAAAATGTAGTATTTTCCTCATCGAATGTTTTTTTAATAAGAGGAATAAGCTTGTCTTTAATAAGGTGATGTGGTAAGGTTGTATATAGTGTAGAGAAGTAAATAAATACTCATAAAGGTGATCCTTTGAGAGCAACAAAAACAATTAAGAGAATAAAGCAGCAGACTCGGTTTTATTGAGTCTGTTCATGAGAAGTAATGAAAGAAGCAACACTTCTCACGCACCCTAGCACCGGCTTAAGTGGTATTCCACTTCAAAGCCACCCAAATTGGGCTCGTTGGTCCCAAAGGACCAGTAAAAAATAAAACTACTGATTCGTAGCACGGGGAGACTTTTTACAGCCGCCACACTGCACTAAACGAACGCTAGTGTGTATGTTAAAAGTAAGTCATAAGTGCTTATGAAACTTGACGTTTATTGCAAATTTTATTAAGAACGTCTCCTGATTTTGTTATAGACCAAAACAAATTAATCCCAGAGTTTTCATAAGTTTTATCACAATGATCTTTAACGGCAGTAAAACAAAAAGTTAAACGTTTGGAGATGTTTGTGGTAAAATCCTCAATGGATTGGGCTATCTGACCACAACATGCATTAAATCAGTCACAGAAGGCAATCTATATTTCGGACCTATAGAAAACAAATGCC
The DNA here is from genome assembly GCA_037043455.1 of Cyrtodaria siliqua. Lineage (NCBI taxonomy): Eukaryota > Metazoa > Mollusca > Bivalvia > Adapedonta > Hiatellidae > Cyrtodaria > Cyrtodaria siliqua. The sequence goes on from JAWPHD010010554.1 coordinate 17,664, forward strand.
GAATACGTTTATCTATAATATCAAAATAACCAGTAATTACATGACCGGCCGGAGCAAAGCAACATTTAGATGTTCTACACTCGCATTCCTTAGGAGTGTTAGTTACTGTAGTTGAAAATCATATTTATCTAATTCGTTTTTTTTGTACTTAACAAATTATAGGATTTTCGGAATTTTTTAATTATTTAGGAATAGAATCAACAACACAATTATCTCGAGATAAAACAATGCCCTTATTAAGATAAAATATTTTTAGAGAATGTCTGACGTGATCCCACTCCTTGTCAATATGGGGTCGGAGAACATTCTGCGTATATCTTTGAATTATGGAAGCAGTGAAGAAATGGATAGAGAGATGAGACAAGAAAGCTTCGAGTGCTTTCCAGACTGTTTAGAAATAGTATGTAAATCAGCGACAGACATAGTAATACGTGATTTCCGTTTGATGTTACCATTACGTCTACAACAATGAGACCTAGATTACGCTTTCGAATGGAAAATATAGCAAAAATGTCAATATATGGTTCATTTGAAATATTTCCTTGCTGATAAATAGTATCTTTAAGGCACAGTGGAAATGGTGTCTGAAAGTTTTTCATCCATCTTAGTTCTGCTATATGTCTAGCTTTTATTTTAAGGTTTTTGGTTGCATCATTATTATCAATTATATATTCAAAAGATTGAACGGTTTTGGGATTGCCTGCATTATATTTATGCTCATAATCGAACTTTTAAGGAATGAGCTGTTTGTCCAACATATTGTATACCACAACGTGGTGCATTTCAAGTCAAAACATAAATGACGTGAGAAGTACGTCAATCAGTATTGAAGCTAGAAATATATTAAAGGTTATACCATTAACAGATGATTTAATGGTGGACTTGTCAGCCCTTTTGTGTTTATGACGTCTTATTTGGCCATTTATTCATCTTTAAATGTGTTCTTTGTTTCTGTGTGTGTTTGTGGTTGACTGTTGCGCTTGAATGCTTGAATGCTGCTTTTGCTGTTCGATTTTTATATCTATATTGCAAGATAAATAATTGCAACAAATGCACCTCTATGCATTGTACTTATTTATAGAAGGAAACACTCTGCGTTAAGATTGAATTAAACTATGTATGGATGGAGACGTTAAGTGACATTTCCCCAAAACAGGTGATCCAATAGGTGTTAAAAAACGTTTGAGCCGTTATTAAAAAATTGAAAGGAACATGAAATGAGGTTGCCGAATGAAGAGGAGAAATATTTATGTTTTCGTTAAAAGACTTAAAAGTAGCATTGAAGGAGGACAGTCAACCACAAAACACAGAAACAAACACGCAAACAGACAAACAAGAAGGCAAAAGTAATAATAAATGCAAACGACGTCACAAACACAAAAGGGTTGAAAATAGGGTTATCGCCTTGGAACGGTCAGTGGCAAAGTAGGCCACTGGGGGTTTAAACCGATTCTAGGGTGCACCAAACCTCACACTTACTGTCATCCCATTAAACAGGAAAGGCATACAATCCCTGTGGGATGTAAAAATAACAAGAAAAGTATAACACATGCGTTATATGTAGACGATTTTTAATAATGGGTTAGTTTGTGGAGGCTTTGTTTAAGTCACATACCTGTATTCGTCGATATGGAGATGACAGGAAGGTAAAGTGAAGAATTAAAATACAGATACGTCTTTTTTGGTCTTAGTTTTACATTATTATACATGTTAAAGGGAACATATTTTTAATTAAACGATTTACATATGAGCTATTACAAAGGGAATTTCAGTGACCATGCTACAATATAATATAAAAGTCATATTATATAAAAGTTATTGTCATATGGGTCCTATTTATGTTCATGTTTAATTGTATTCAAGCACATACTCGCTTCGGAGTTGCCGTTAAGGCAACCAAATTTGCATTTTAAATGAATTACAAGTGATCTTATAGAAACTATTTAATTTCTTTACTTCTTTACTTCATTAAATACTTAATATAAATGGGTGCCGAAACGTCTAGGCTAAAAATTAAAATAGATGCCGAAATGGTTTGATGCCGAAACGCCTAGGTGCCGATTCGTCTAGGTGTCGAAATGGTTTGGCGTCGAAACGTCCTGAATCGATCTTAATCACACAGACGCAAACTCTTGAGAATTGTCTGCATTTATTAATAAGCATTTTTCATGTACTGATCACTGGGACCCTGCTTTAGTTAGACTAATATACATATACACAATAGTTTTTGTCTAGAAAATACTGATTGGATGTACTTGGAGACTTTTTACGGACATCAACGGCACAAGCAACTCTGTGATAATAAAAATAAGTATAAAAGTCGAACAGGAAATTCAGTTTGCAGCACACAGTAAACCCCAAAACACGCAAAAAGACAAACAAGAATGGCAATGTTAATAACGAATAAAGGCATATGACGTCACAAACACAAAAAGGGCGCGCTTGAAATCAGGACCGTTATTCATTCGATATTTGGAGATCGCTGGGCCCGATACTTATATTTAGTTATCGGTGGTACAATTTTCAATTTCTTTTGTTTTCTTACTTAATTTTCGATTCGGTGGTTCCACTAATCCGGCCGATAAAAGGCTGTGGGTATTGTTTAACCACTTATAGGATATGTTGTCTGCTTTTTAATTTAGTCTTTTGGCTGTTACTTGTGATATGCAGGTTTCATAACCGCTGTTCCCAACTAAATTCCATTTTGTTTATTTCGCTCTTCGGGGCATAGTATTTTATTAGATACTGGGACCATCCACCGTCATATGCATGCCATCTCAGGGCCTCCCCTGGGTGTTTTTTTTCTTTCGCAACCACTTTCGCCAAATGAAAAAAACTTTCGCCAAATGGAAAAAAAAGGAGCCAAATTAAAAAATAAGAGCCAAAGTTGGAGCCATTTTTTGAGCCATTTTTTTCATACAATAACGAAGACTTGAAAGCCATTTTCAGAATAAACGGCACATGTATTGATCGGTTTAGGTTCTCTTGTTTTTATAAAAGACTTTATTTATACCAACATTAATACAAGTAATACTTTAATAATTACTATAAATCAATAGTTTAATAAAAGATGAAAACTATAATCATAGCAGTATTATCTTTAATTAAGCTATTATTTGTATTAATGTTTATATAACTAACATCTTTTAACATTCTTGACTACATGTAGGTCCTTAAACATATTATGATAAATTCAGTATCAAAGCAAAAACAACAATTTTATTTTATGATATCATTTAATATTATTAACAATGATTGCAAGAAAAGAAACAACAACTATTCTTATAATCTTACAATACACTTCAGGTGACACAGTTGTAGATCATTTCATCTCCTTCTCATCTTTCATTTTCAACACCCGACGAAGTTTGCCACAAACAAAAACAAACATCAACCATAGTTTCATTTTCGTTGTTCGATCGTCCGCCGATGTTTGTATAAGTGCTTAAAACCCGATATCAAGCTGTGTTGTCTTAATCCTATTATTACTTAATTGCTTAATTGCATCAATTAACTTCTCGGAGAGTGTCAGAAAGTTTGTTTACAACATGTTATTTTCAAGCATCAGTGATTCACAATGTACACGCGTGATCAATCGACTGGTTGTGATAATTTTATCGGTTTTTGTATGAAGCCAGCGAACGTTATTCTTGTAGTTTAGTGAACCAGTCCATTTTCAATTACTATTTCGCTCGTATCCGCTTACAGCATTGACAATATGTAAATATCGGCTATTTTTTTTTTCGCAAATAATTTTCGCAAAAGCTTAAAAAAGATCGCAACTTTTGTTGTTCTTTCGCCATTTGCGACATTAGCGAATCACAGCGGAGCCACTGCATCTTCGGGATGGTTAACATTATGTACTATTGATTTTATGAATATTGAGTTTCTGCTCAACCCGGGGCTAGAGGGCGTGAGCGAAAGCTAGCATATTTCACTACCGTTCATGAACAGTCTCAATCAAACCGAAACTGCAATATTTTGTATATGTGGTGCTCGGCCGTTTCCAAAGGTCCATTATCATACTCTTTTCACAACAGGGCTACCGCCTTGGAACGCTCAGAGGCAAACAATGCCTCTTGGGGTTTAAAACAGAGTCGTTAATACATTTGAACGCACTCCCAGCAAGTATTTCTGTGCATGCTGGTGCAGTAGTCACATGAAGTTAATATATGTGTTGGTACGTTTACGACTGCCTTTACACAGCGATTGCATATGATTCTCTTAGCTTCAATTCGCTCTGTTTGGGTAATTGATCTTTTCAGTATTCTCTTCCACGAATATTTGGAGGGAAATTTATTTGTAATTGCATACTGTTCTATGTAATCAGACTTGCTTATTATCTTTAATATATCCAAGCCGAGTGTTTGAGGCTTTGAACTGAAAGAAATTCTAATGAAAATTTGTTTGGATATGTTTGTCACAGGATGACCCTAGTGGTTGGGGCTAACTCAGGAAAGAATCAATGACGGTGAATGCATTTACATAAGTTTAATGTAACTTTTAAAATATGTTAAATATATATACAATTATCTAAAAAAAAACAAGCGAAAACACAAATAAACTATGAAAAGAATGTTCTCATGAACGTTTCTTAGTAACAATACTGAATGTATGAGACACTAAAGTGTTGTTAAAGTTATACCAATGTTTATTTATGATCTAGCGCGATAACTGTGATGCTCGAGAGCTCATGAAGGTGATGATGCGCAAATCCAATGGGTCATTGTCATCAAATGCCTTCTGTAAGGGTTGGTGACGCGATGTAATGATGGTTAGCCTCCACTGAGATTGTGGGTGATGTTCCTCCAGTGAGGACTGATAACGTGCCCACCTTGTGTCCCGGGGGTTGTCGTTAATAAAACCTGGCCATGCTGCGCAGAAACGGGGACCGTCTCCACCGCTCGTTACGTTAATCGTGGAAGCTTAGCTCCACTCCGGAAGGCTTACATCCACACCTGGATGGCTAATATCCAACCCTGGATGGCTTATCTCCAACCCTGGATGGCTTAGGCTGTAATTATACATACGTTTGAGATGTCGGTTGGCAAACATAACAATCTTGCATAATTATCATTACCCAAACAAATCATTATTCAATAAATACATGTAAGCTGTACTAATGATGAGTAGCAATGTATACATATTCTACAACGCCATGTATACGCCATGTACGTCGCTGTAAGTCAATATTGTCTTTCCTCGGATCGCTTTAATTTTCATCCGGTAAGGCTGCAGAGTCAGTGCCCACCTCATTAACCTACTGTTAGCTACCTTTGCTTTATTCATATAAGCTAACGGTTGGTGGTCAGTCTCCAAGACAAATTCCTTACCAAAAACATATCGGTGGAATTTACTGACACCCCACACTACTGCAAGACACTCCCTTTCGATAACAGAGTAGTTACATTCCCGGGGTAGTAGTTTCCGACTTGCGTGAGCCACGGGGAGACTACACCCATCTTGCTCTTGCAGTAGGACTGCACCCACCCCGATATCGGAGGCATCCGTTCTGAGGATAAACTCCTGGTCAAGTTCAGGTAATTTTAGTATTGGGGTTTTGACCAGACTCCCCTTTAAAGAGACAAAAGCTCGCTCCTGGCTTTCCCCCCAAGTTATACTACTGGGTTGACCTTTCTTTGTCAAGCTTGAAAAAGGTGCAGCTATAGCCGAAAAGTTTGGGATAAACTTGTTTCTTTGTCTCGGGTCTTGGTGCTTCCTGAATTGCTTTAACCTTGTTGGGGTTGGGTTTCAATTTCTGGTACCTTCCTAACAACATGACCCAGACACTCTATATCTGCATAACCTATGTGACACTTGCTAGGTTTTGCAGTCAGTTTAAACCGGCGTAGCCGTTCCAACAGTTTACGTAGAGCCTTAATATGGTCTTCAAATGTTGTTGTAAACACCAGGATGTCATCTACAAAACTGTCTGTGTTGGACAAATCCTTCAGGACTTTCCTCATCAACCTACAGAATGTTGTTGGTGCGTTGACGAGACCAAAGGGCATGACCTTGAACTTAAAAAGTCCTTGCGAAGTTTCGAAGGAGGTCATCTTTTTAGCTTGGTCTGAAAGTGGGACTTGCCAATAACCTTTACTGTGGTCTAACTTGGAGAAATACGAATATCCCGCAAGTTTAGAGAATACCTCCTCAATATTAGGCACTGGCTCTGCATCTAAGATGGTCCGTTTATTTAGCTGTCTAAAATCGATGCAGAATCGAATTGACCCATCCTTCTTCTTAATAAGTACGACCGGGGATGAAAATGAGGCGTTTGAAGGTTCAATTTCAACATGTCTTTCACCTCATAATCAACAATTGATCGGGAGTGAAATGGAATGGGATACCCCTTAATTCTAATTGTTTCCACTGATGTGAGTACAATATCATGTTGCACTCCTTCTGTTTGCCCCGGGTTTTTGGACAAGACATCACTGAACTGAACTCCGAGAGTAAACTACCCATCTCTCGTTGCTGCTCTACACTAAGCATGCTCGATATGTCTACATCGGCTGCGGTCTCCTTACCTACACTTGTGGTAAAATACATGGGACTAGTGTCCTCACTACTGTCTTCCTCAATAACGGCAACATTAACTACAGTTAACACCCCTTGTTGCACATTATCGGTTCTACTGATATACTCTTTCACCATATTCGCATGAAAGGTCTTTAACTTTCCATTTATCTCGATACGGTAATCCATAGTGTTCACTATCCCTCTAACGTAAAACGGACTTTTCCATTGTAATAACAGCTTATCATACTCTTTTGTTATTGTCGGTCGGGAGTAACAGTAACACATGGTCATCTATCTTAAACTTCCTAGCTCTAGCTTTCTGGTCATAGTACCGTTTATACTTGTTACTTGCCATAACTAACAGACTTTGAGATATCTTACAAGTCTCCTCTAGTTTCTCCTTCAGATCTAAAACATACTGATATGTAGTCTTAACCTCATCACTATCTACTTCACCTGCCCACATCTCTCTAAGAATCCTCATGGGACCTCTAACTGATCTATCGTACAATAACTCAAACGGAGAAAATCCTAAACTCTCTTACGTGGAACCTCTCTAAATGCAAACAATAAAGCATTGATATACTTGTCCCAATATTTGGGTCTCTCTGTATACATACACCGTAACAATCGCTTTAACGTCCCGATAGGGTGATATGTTGTTGTCATGATTTGACGCAAAGACACTAACCTGCTTACTTCAGCCATAAGTTCTGACGTAAACTGTGACCCACAATCAGTCAGCATTTCCTCTGGTACACCTAGCCTACTGAACATATCAACTAATGCCTCAGCTACTCGATCAGTTTCAATTGAGGGCAATGCTACTGCCTCCGGATACCTAGTTGCATAGTCTACCATGGTTAAAATGTACCTATTTTTCCTATCCGACACTGGAAAAATTGGTCCAACTATGTCTACGGCTACCCGCTTAAATGGTGTATCTATCAGTGGCATCTGACCTTAATGTACTTTGGTCACTCGACTTTTTGGTACTGTCCTTTGGCATACATCGCAGGACCTACAATACCTAGTTACATCTCCACTAACGCCTGGTCAATACAATTCTGCCAATACACTATCTGACGTTTTCTTTACGCCTAAATGACCTCCCATAATCGACTCATGAGCTACCTTAAGCACTGTCGTTCTATACTGGGTAGGTACCACTAATTGGTGAAAGTGTCTACCACCACTATCTTCAAATTCTCTGTACAATAATCTATTCTTATATACAAACTTACAACTACCGGACCCTTTACACTTCTTCACTACACCATCATTGGCCTTCACTTTACAAGGCTCTAACGACTCGTCTTGAGTTTGTGCTTCTATAAACTCCGCTTTAGATACGTCACCTACGGCTGCAGGAACCTTTAATTTTCTATAAGCCCGAGCTTGCTTCTGCACCTGCGCTCTAGTCTCTACTGCATTACTTATGCTACTCCTAAAATCGGACATTACCGGAAGTGCTGAACCTTCTATGTTCCCTATCGTTAAACCATACATCGGGTCGTCCATACATAGTGCCTCTGTAGTCCCTTTAAAGAAAGGTGTATCTACATCTATTCTCGCTATTGGCACGTGCTCTACCGACTTATTTAACAACATACACGGTGACTGTTTACCTACCAACTGGTCATTCGTAACTAAACTACGCCTAACTACCTCACGTGTACAACCTGTATCCCTCATTACAATTACGTCCGTGCCATTCACTCTACCATCTGCCGTTGGAAGATTTGCATACGGAAAGAGACATGTTTCGATCTTCGCCATTACACCATCCGATCTAACACAACAGCTACTACTCTCGGTTTTAATAACCGGACTATTACTACATCTGCCTTTGACTCGGTTTTGACCACCTCTACTTTTACCGAACTTCCATGGGTTGTTAAAACCTTGGTTCTGACTCCCTACTTGTTGTCCACTCTACTATTGTCACTAAAATTGTCTACGACAGCGGACACTTTCAGCGCTTTCCTACACTCATGTGAAGCATGATTCCCATTACAGTGACGACAACGAATAACAGGACTACCTATGTTACCACTATTGCTACCTCCTCTAGCACCCATCGAACTACCTCCACGTCTATAGTTTCCACTTTGGCCTTTCTGTTTATTACTATGATCGTCCCCTTGCCTATCTCTAAAAGTTCTGTCTTTCGACACTACATTATGAGCTCCACCTCTAACCTCGGCAAACTGATCTGTTTGTGTTGTCATTTCTTCTACACTAGCTAATTTTCTTTCTTTCAGAAATAAGAACAGATCTCTACTACAAACATTGAATAGCTGGTCCCGCAACAATAAATCTATGAAGCCCTGATAAGTCTGCGCTACCTTCCCTAACTCTAACCACCTATCTAAGTAATTTCTAGACTTACTAATAAACTGAATAAATGACCCGCCTTTCTCAGGCAAACAAGCTCTAAACCGCTTTCTAAAACCTTCTTCCGTTAACTCAGATCTCTTTAGCAGAGAATCCCTTAACTTGTCATAGTCAAGAGAATCTACACTAGGTAATCTAGAAAATACATCTAAGGACTTGCCTCTCAATAACGCACTTAAATGAACTGCCCACTTATCTTTGGTCCATTCTTGTAACTCAGCACAACGTTCAAACCGTAACAAGTAACTGTCCATGTTATCTTTGTCATCATCAAAGTATGGTAACTTCGGACCTTTTACCTTCCCAGAATGACTATCTTTCCCTACAGTTCCACTGTCCTTACTATGTGTCTTAGCTGCTTCCACCTCTAAAGCTAACTTATGACCAAACTCTGATTTCTCCCTCTTCATCATTATCTTAACCTTCGTTAGTCTACCATCTGTTTCGACCCTCTCATGTTCTAACTGCCGTGCTAATTCCATCTGCTATTTATCCGCCTCTTTCTTTTCCCTTACTAATCTACTTTCATCATCCCGCTTCTCATTAGCTAACCTACCTTTTAATTCTAACCTCTCTGTGGCTAGTCTACTTTCTTCATCACGCTTCTCTTTAGCTAATCTATCTTCGAATTCTAACTTCTCTTTATCAGCATCTATCTTCTCTTTAGCTAATCTACTTTCTTCATCTCGCTTCTCTTTAGCTAATCTACCTTCGAATTCTAACTTCTCTTTATCAGCATCTAGCTTCTCTTTAGCTAATCTACTTTCTAACTCTCTTTCCAGCTTTGCTAATTCTCTTTCCTTAAGTTTAAATTCCCTTTCCCTAGCCTGTTCGTCTATAACAAAGGTTCTAAGCTCCTCTCCAGCATACTCTAAGTCCTTACCCATCTCCGTAAGTTCCTTTATGGACGTCATGGTTATAGACAGTGTGGACTACTCACTACAATAATTACAATATACCCGTCACTAATAATTCTACTCACCTAACTACTAATGGTAAGTCACTGTGTCCTCAGTAAATACCTGGGCATCATCATAGGACAAGTTACATACACATTTGTACTAGCGCTAACTACTAACGGTTATGTATAGATAGTATCTAGCTTCCACAAAACATATACACTACATAAAATATCTATATTTGATATTGGACATAAACCTTAAACAATCATAGAAATGTGTATAACATGTACATGTATATTTACTTCTCCCATCAATATAAGTATACTCGAGTGTCACAACATGAGTAGAACGTCTTGTTCGCCAACCTAATTGGATACTATTGGTATATCAAGGGAGGTAAAAACAAACACCAAAATTATTGAGCAGAAGTGCCTCAGACCCAATCGTGTAGACTACTGCGACCTCGCGCCAAGAAAAAAACGTACAAAACAACAGTTTGGACTCACCCTACACTTGTCGTGTCTTGACTTGTCTTCCAAGCTGTGGCCGTGATCGTCGCCAGTCGCCTTGATGGATCAGAGGGTGGTAGACAATTCCAAAATTATAAGTACAGATTTAGTATATTATAATAACGATCACTTATTGATTCTTTCCCTCCGTAGTCGCCCAAAATCCCACTTCTGACACCAGTTGTCACAGGATGACCCTAGTGGTTGGGGCTAACTCAGGAAATAATCAATGACGGTGAATGCATTTACATAAGTTTAATGCAACTTTTAAAATATGTTAAATATATATACAATTATCTAAAAAAACAACAAGCGAATACACAAATGAACTATGAAAAGAATGTTCTCATGAACCTTTAAGACGTTCTTAGCAGTAGAAACGCCACGGACCTATAACATATCAGTTCTGTTCGCATTTTAACTCCGCGAACATGGACTATTTCTTTGTATTTTACGGACTATTTTACGAATTTTCAATTAAAACAGACGCCATTTTTTTACACCCGAAATTGGGCGCGCTACTTCGGCGAGCACTACGGGTACCTATGGAGTCTAACAACACGCGTACAGTGTTTCATACCGTATATTATGTAAACACTAATACCTTACCGGACGAAATAACGTCCCATTATGTGTCAACACGATGCAGTGTTGGTGACTGACAGGTCACCGTGACATAACTTGACACGTGAAATTGACATGTTGTTGCAAGTTGGATTTGGGATTATTGTCTGCTGCTGGAGGTCCATGATCAAGGTATTTGTTTTGTCATTAAAATGTGTTTGTTAATAAACAGTACACCACACTTTTAGATCGTGCATATTTAGACATTGGCCAAATACAGTGCCTAAAAAAGTAGTGTATACTGTATAATAGAAAGTTCATAATCACTATAAGTGTTTTTCGTGTACTCCGATCTTTCCAGTAACTGGATGTACTGTAAACTGTAGAGCGTTTCGTGGAATAAAACAATTGCTAGTAGAAATGCTATCAATGTCCCCCGCACCCCGCCCCCACCCAAGTACGGTAGATGGGGGTCTGGGAGTAGATGGAGCTTGCATACCGAAAACAAGGAGGGGATATAAAAAACTAGAAACCCCCTCCAACCCCACCCCTCAGATGCATGAATTTAAATAGTTTGCGTTGTCTCTATATCGTTATGTTATCCCCATTTTCTCGCACATTCGTGAATACATAACCCGATACAACTACCATTGAAACAATGTAATTTGACTGAAATCGGTCAGATTCATATTTATGTACAGTAAAGTTTTGAGGCAAGGAAGTGATTTTGAATTTACATTTATTTACATTTACTACATACTTTCTGTTGCGAAAAAAACAACGCAATTTCGAGAAAGTACATTTCACTTAAAAGCCTTTAAGACGGTGGAGCTACTACGCTTGCCTCCAGTGTGTCTCAAAAGAAATGACTATTCCATGGGCTGGAAATATGCTGTGAAAGTGGAACAATGTTTTAATGGATCTCCAGTTGGGCTACATTATATTTTACATGTATAATGAATGATGAGAGATGTTTTTATTACATTAACCGTGTTATTGAGCACAAGTAGTATTCATGCTTTATTCAATTTAGTTCTTCTTTTATCTTTTCTTTTTTAAATATGTTACATTATGTATAACAAAGGATAAACTATGTCTGTTTGATCATTGACATTGGATTGATGTTGTTTTCAGAGAGGCCTCAAATGTGAATCGTGCCCTTGAGCAGCTCTAAGTGAATTGTACTGACGACTTCAGAGTGTCAAGCCGTATTAAATGCCATTGGATCATATGGAGGTAAGAGCCTTTTTAAAAATTGTTTGCACTTGTGTAGTTCTTTAAATGGAGCTTGTGTTATGCTTGCACGGTGCTGTTCAAAGTTAGAGTAAAAAATAAATCAGTGATAGTGCAGCGTGATTGTCATATGACTACATGTACTGGATACATGCGAAAACAAGTTGTGTTAAAGGGACACTAGGCAGTCTTTATTTGTTTAAAACTTCTGGAGTTCGGTTAATTTTTCTGCATAGTTTGCATTTGTGCATCATTAATATTATTTATTAGAATAGTTCAGAAGAAATTGTTTTACACATTACTTACTGTTGATAATAGTGCACCTATAATATAGTTAAGTATTTGATAGAATAACGAAGACAAAATGAAACAGTTTTATTTAACTTTTAATGCAAGCAGGTTTAAATTTAAAATGTTACCAGGTTAACAAATGGAGATGCTAATGTTAAAGCTTGATAGATACTTCAAGATTGCCGTGTGTCCCCTTAGCATCATCTAATTGGTCTATGTGATGGGTCCCCAATTTATTAAAGAGACACAGAGCAAATTTCCAATCTTTTTGTCTGTTTTACACATTTTCACATCAGAACAGACCACACATCTACAAAAGTGTCTTCTCAACTGCCCTATTTAATCATGTTTTATTTCTAAAACTAGCGGCATCACCAGGTTTTGAGAGAGAAAATAAATAGTTGTATATAGTTGTAATGTTTTCTCCCCATGTAAAATGACCTTACTAAGTCATTAAAGTAAAATATCCTATGAACAAAACGTGTAAAATTTAACAATTTTAGATTTTTGGCAACACTTGTATTTTATTCCCCTTCTAGTAAAAATGGCTTATAGAGCATTGCACCCTCTGTCAGATTTTACTTTCCATATAATAGATTCTTGCTGTACTGTTGGGTGAAACATACATTAAAATGGTTCTATAATCATGTCAGTTCAATCATATACTCGTATGATACACAATATAATATGTATTGACCCTTTACTTGATGTGCCATTTACTCAGTTTTGGTCAAGGGACGTTTATAGCATATCGGCTTTGAATCCAGTGAACACGGATTCAATTCTTTCTGGCGCCAATGGGTTACTTCGATGTGTCCTGCTAGCCTCGTTCGTCTGATGGGAACGGAAACCGGGTGGTCCTGTGTATCGGAGTCTGTCCTCCAAGCACGTTAAAGAACCATAGGTATCTAATCGGTAGTAAGCGTAGGGCAGGGTTCCTGGATGCCTATGTAACTTTCCTCCTCTCTTTGCGGCGGCTCGAAATAACCTAAACAACGTGTTGATGAGGCGTTAAACAATAATTAAATTTTAAACTGTCCCATTCCCCTAAACATGCCCTAGCTCCCCTCGCAACACCTGATTCAAATTGAATACTCTGCTCGACTTATATTAACTTTTTATTCTATGTCTTTCTTTTCTTTCAGTCTGCACGTCATGTGGAAGAAGACTCCATGTACACCACTGGCCAGAGTCAATGCTGAAGTTCATGTTCGCTCAATTATTTGCTTAATAAAGTATACATATGAACTAAAATATTGTCTTTATATTTATGTCTTCCACCACAATGTGGTAGGTGAGACAGATTATATTTGGCCTTTCCGTTCGTCCGTCACAAATCTTGTCTGCGCTACTTGTTGGATTTTGACGAAAACTTTGTACAAACTCTTTATTACTTTCTCTGAAGCTAATTTGATAAAACTTCATACTTTGAATGCCTTTGGTGAAATGATAATCCCTGTTTATTTTTAAGTCAGTAGTTGAAAGGTCCGTTTCCATGACCGGAAAATGAAATGTATTGCCCACACAGTTTTTCCTCTTACCTAAAGCAAATTTCATGAAACTTCATTGGTGGACAGTGGAAAGAGGATGATCGTTTGATTTTTAGGTAAAAGGTCAAGTTCCCTGCAGACATCCACTATCCAAGGATAAGCATATGTTACAACACACATGTTATAATATTAATGGTATAATATATGAATATTTTCTTGCACGATATTGAATCCGGTAAAACAAGTGGTTTTGTTCACCGATACTGTCGCCTGTGAACCAAACCACTTGTTGTTAAATTACAGGATTCAACAGTGTGTAAGACATATTCCGATCATCCATTTTTTTTTTGAAATCATAAATTAAAAAATAGATATATTAAAACAAACAAAACATGCTATTTGATGAAAACAGACGTATTCACATTTTCATAGTAGCAATATTCGCAGAATATAGTAGATTTCAACTGCTAAAAACAAACATGTATTTTTTTTCCAGGAAATAATAATTCTATGAATATAGTATATATGTTCAGGGAAATGTTTAATATGTCTGTTTTCAAATACTACAGATCGTAACGCACCGCACATGTATAATCAGTATTTACTTTCAATATAGTAGTGAGTATGACTGCGTTCTGGGACCATATAAATATAAAAGAATAATATATATAAATATATATATATAACTATATATGCCCTATAAATATAAACGACCCGCACTTTTTGGATTCACGCGGACAGTGTTTCACAACACCACAAATCTGGCAAGTGCTCCATTGACACAATGTCATGTCCACGTTTATGTTATGAAATCTTCGGTCTACACATAATCATGTTTGTTACTGACAGTAGCATGTCTGTTACTCGTCAGTCATGTATTTACTTGGTTAAAGGGACACATGCCAATCTTGCTTTCTTTAAAACTCGAGTCGCCCCCTCAGTTTTAAAAAAACAGTTAATAGAATATACTTCTTTCTGCCTGTTAAACTTATATTAGTTTATCGCTTTTTCTGATTTCGAAAATTAACTCTGCAACGTATGTTGCCGCCATAATGATTTCATTTTCCGATATACCGTTGCAACATTGTTTGTTAAAATAAATTGGCCACTCTGACATAAACCCAAAGCATGTATAGATAAAAAAGTTAGTGTAAAATACATGAACACATACATTTTAATATATGTGTTTACATAACGAAATTATTTAATTGTTTCTGTAGCCGGTCGTCTTTCCTTAATGAATATGAATGTTGCCGTCTTTGGGTCGGACGGTCCTGTTACTTAATTAGTACTTGTCTCCGTTTATTGAAATTCTACATATATACAGAGGAGAGATGTATCTATATGATTTTATTATTATGCTCGCTTCTAAAATGACGAAATAAATCGATTTGAATAAAAGGCGCATTCTCAGCAATACACAACGTATTGTGTGTACGGGTTGGAAGGGGGAAGCCCACGGGGTTGGAGGGATACTACCGTAATGTTGCTCTCATAAATACTGTGAACATACTACATCAATAATATAACAACTACTAAACAATGCTGAAATCGATTTATCTTTATAAATGAATTCATAATTCCACAATTGTATTCCGTGCGAACATCGATTTGGAACGTCGATTCGGCGTATTTAAACGATTACGGTGTACTTCGTTAACTTTCGGGGGAAGAAAGTACTTGCCTCCGATTTTTTTTTTTTTTACATATCTACAGAGGACTGATGTATTTACGCGTTCATGCTTTTGTTTTTTTCTCTCGCTTCTAAAATGATGAAATAAATCGAATTTGATTAAAACTGCGCATTCGCAGCTATATACAACTTAATCAATACGGTATGGAGGGTGGTGGGGGTGGAATGAGGGGCGGAGTGGCAGGGATACTACCGTAATGGTGTCCTTGAGAAAAACGGTGAACATTCTACTCTAATAATTTATTAAATACAGAACAATTTTGAAATCAATATATCTCTTAAAAAGGATTTCACAATTTCATGGTTTTATATCCCGCGTGTACATTAACTTCGAAAGGCGATTGTTCATATTTTAGCGAACACGGTGTACTTTGTTAATTTTGGGAAAAAAAAAGTACTTTTTTCTGATTGACTTTAAATTTTGGGTTTTAATAGTAGACATGTCAATGAACACTTTCAAGAAAAAAAAATCATTCTCGTTGTTAAAACTTTTTTTTTTTTTTTCTTTTTTTTCGGATTCAGAAAATTAGCACTGCAACATATATTTCCACTATCCTCATTTCCTTTCCCGACGTACCGTTACAATTTGATTTGTTAAAACCTATTCTGAGCACTCCGGCATAAACCAAAAGGATGTATAGATCAGAAATTTAATCTGGAATGCATGTACACATACATTTGAAATATATGTATTGAAATAATGGAATTATTTCATTTCTTGTGTACCCGGTCGCGTCTGTAAATGTATATGCATTATGCCGTCTTTGCGTCCGTGGGTCATGTTAGTTAATTTTGGGGGAAAAAAGTACTTGTCTCCGATTTCATTAAAAATTTGCATATGGACAGAGGAAAGATTTATCTACGCGTACATGCATTTGTTTTTATTCTCGCTTCTAAAATGACAAAATAAATCGATTTTGATTTAAAAGCGCATTTTTGGCAATTTAAACCTTAAAACAACCTAAATTCATCCCTTTGAAAAATACCTTTAACTATTAATGGGAATTACACGAAGTGTACACCAATTATGTTCGGCCAATGTAGTTTGTGAATATTATTACTTTAACAACGATCTGTTATTGTGTTTTGTTATAATCACAGTTTATAAATAAGAGGTGAAGAAATCTGACCAGTGACAATTTCCCCGATAATGTCATTTTGTTATCGATTTTATCACGTGACCTTGTTTGATAAATATTCCTACGCCATAGGGCTGGCGTTCCTACTGTATTATTGTTATAAATACTGAATGTATGAGACACTAAAGTGTAATTAAAGTTATAACAATGTTGATTTATGACCTAGCGCGATAACTGTGATGCGCGAGAGCTCATGAAGATGATGATGCGCGAATCCAATGGGTGATTGTCATCAAATGCCTTCTGTAAGGGTTGATGACGCGATGTAATGATGGTTAACCTTCACTGAGATTGTGGGTGATGTTCCTTCAGTGAGGACTGATAACGTGCCCACCTTGTGTCCCGGGGGTTGTCGCTAATAAAACCTGGTCATGCTGCGCAGGTACGGGGACCGTCTCCACCGCTCGTTACGTTAATCGTGGAAGCTTAGCTCCACTCCGGAAGGCTTACATCCACACCTGGATGGCTAATATCCAACCCTGGATGGCTTATCTCCAACCCTGGATGGCTTAGGCTGTAATTATACATACGTTTTAGATGTCGGTTGACAGACATAACAATCTTGCATAATTATCATTACCCAAACAAATCATTATTCAATAAATATATGTAAGCTGTACTAATGATGAGTAGCAATGTATACATATTCTACAACGCCATGTATACGCCATGTATGTCGCTGTTAACCAATGCCCCTAATACATTTAATATAATATTATCAAATCACTCGTATATTACACTCACTGAGTTATGCATGCACGCATGTCAACTAATGACCACATTATACAACGCTATGCATACGTATCGATCGAACATTTATCCTAGTCACTCATCTCATTGTTAACTAATGTTAACAATCGTGTATTACAATCACTGAGTTATACGCCAACGTTAACTAATGCACCTTTTATCCACTGTTATCAAATTAATATTGTTTTACAATTAATGATCAATTACAATAATTGCATCTAATAAAGTAACTTCAAAATCATATGCTAGTCTAAAGTTAATGTTTGAGAAACAACAGAGCTAACCGGATGTCGTAACCGCCAACCAAGATGGCGCCGCCCACTGAATACAAATGTGAATTTTTCCGTCCAACCTCTGCTACAAACAAAGTAACTATCGATCAATCCCGGCAAGAACTAGAAGACAATGGGTTTTATAGCAAACATTACGCCCAAACCATTATTTCCCCCGTTCAGTCCGTGACAAACGTGGCTAAATATGCAGTACTGAATTTACACGAGAGGCCTTTTATACAATTTTGCCGTTTAAGGAAGATAGACCTATACGTTTACATGCATTAGCACCAAACTAAACTATACATTTAAGAAGGGTGACTCCATGTCCACCGCCATATGCATGCCATCTTCGGGATGGTTAAAATTTTGTGCTGTTGATTCTGCTCAACCCGGGGCTAGAGGGCGTGAGCGGTAGCTAGCATATTTCACTACCACTCATGAACAGTCTCAATCAAACCGAGACTGCAATATTTCGTATGTATCGTGCTCGGCCGTTTCCAAAGGTCCATTATCATACTCTTTTATTACACGGCCTCTCTGGCGGCCACTTAAAATGTGCACGCTTTTACGTATTACATGCATATATCATGGAGATTGTGAATTTGTTTCAACTCACCAATACGCTCTACCCGTGACATGTTGTGACAATGTTATACTCAGGCATATGCATAATTTTTGTAAAATGTTTAATTTCTTTTTTCGAATTAATTTGTATATGAAGAAGACATTCTACCATTACCGACCTTGTGTGGTATTTTCGGAGGTATTTTGAGACAACGGTCTTGAAATATATTTATATTTTGCAAATCCGTGGCTATCATGTAGGTTTTGGATTGTTTTGAGACAACGGTCTTGAAATATATCTATATTTTGCAAATCCGTGGTTGTCATGTCGGACCAAGTGTCACACCCATAGAGATCGGAGGTAGCAATTTTTTTAATGAGCTAACTGTTGTCATTTGGTTTAACGAGTTTTGTTTTGATCCTAATCCAACTAAGGAATAACATGATTATTGACCCTTTTTGCACGCCTATTCAACTTTAGGTTTCATTCGATATGAAATTGGTATTCCAACATGTTCAGCACAACTGAGAATATTTAAAGGGACAGTGTCCGTAAGTAAGCAGATATTGAGCATACCCAAATAACTGTCTGACTTTTATTCAGTGAAATAAATACATGAAAACATGAGCATAGACCCAAAGAAGTCTTTAGTAATACATTCGTGAGTTTGAATTATTTGTAAATAATGTGAGACCCACATTATCTACCTTTTCTGCTGCTCACGTAGCACATAGCATGTATTGCATAATATGTATGGCCCGTTTAGCTCAGGTGGGAACGACGTTGACTAATGCGCGCGGTCACTATTATTACCCGCGAGTGGAATTTTAGTTAAGGCTGCGAGTTCAAACTCACGAAGCGGTATTATTTGTTTTTGTACCGCTTTTAATTAGTAAATATTCAATAATGTTTAGTGTGTAATATTTGTGAACGTAATTAGTGTGTGTTTTGTAAGCTGAAAGTTACGGACATTGTCCTTTTAAACGATTTTTGTTGATTAGAACGTACAGTCGCTTTTAGTTTTCGATTTTGAAATTATGAGTACGACAGTTTTCGATGTATTTACTGCGAATTTCCAGAACTGTACGTTTTTGCTGAGAATGTCAAGCATTTTCTGGAGGTTGTCTGGTGAAATAGCTATCAATGCAATGTCGTCCGCTAAAGCAGTGTTCTCAGAGTAGGTTTAACAGGCATATGAGCCAAGTTTGTATGATTCCAAGCATTTAAATAGTTCATTAATATGAACTAGATACAGGAAAGAGCTCAGAAAAACACTCGTTGCATATATCGGATTGCAAGTATGGTGAAATTAAATCTTAACTTAATAGTATAGAGTTGCATGACATATATAACCTGACACAATGATATGGGCGAATCACGAAATGTTAAACCGTCTGAAATATGTTTGTTTCTCACCTACATCTTTCCACCTGCATGTTTCTGTATTACGCTATATGTTCAATAATAAACACACAACTGAGATATTTATTCCCTTTAATATAGCAAT
>JAWPHD010010554.1:42500-72500 GCA_037043455.1 Cyrtodaria siliqua
GGTGCTATCTTTTTTGTTCTTCTTTTTATATGTGTTGAGGGTAAATGACGTTTTATATTTGTTGTTTTTTTATCTCTTTTCTCGTGCACGTGTATGCACGGTTAATGCACGGCTACCGTCCTTTTCAATGGAACATGGTCGAACAAGTAGCAGCAACGTTATTCTATCCGACCAAAAATGAATGAAAGAATATCATTGAACACGTGGTCGAGGTTTGTTTTCGCTTATATGTGTATGAGTGTAGATCTGTATTTCGATATAAAAAATAAATATGGATATTTGAAAAAGAGACATAAAAAGAAAAACAAATGAGTAAGAAAAAGGTGCAACATACATTAACATGCAAACAAATACATTCTCGCTCGCCATGATTCGAACCTGTGAACCAAAATTTCTACGATTAAGAGTCAACAGCTACTACCGCTACACCACGTATTCGTACATCAGATTTGTATTGCAGCCTTGTTACTTAACTATTTAAACACCCCAAGTCAACGATAATTTACCTGCTCATCCTACTAGTCCACCTTTGAATGTAGTTAACGCCAAATTATCGAGTTCTCGCTGTACAAATACTTGTTTTAATCGGGAAAACGCACATTTAGCGTTGCAAGGTAAGTTCCGTTCTATTTCTATTGACTCTGATTTCTGCCATATGACGGTATTTGCGGATCGTTTACACCAACAAACATAACTATTTTTAAACAATAAGCGATAAAAACAAATACTAGAATTAGCCAAAGAGAGACCAAAACGTTTGATCAACATCCTATTCAATCCTAATATTTTAGATAGGGTCTTAACGAGGTATCTGCTTACGTTATTTAAAATGACCGGGGTCGTCCGCACTCAGTCACAGTACTACACACTGTTTTGGCCGTTTTTCGCACCGTGTGGGCTGCGTATACACGCTAAAACCTACTTATCCCTGTAGCGGATGTTCCAATGATGCTATCTCACTATATGTCTACTCCTGGTATCGCGGAAACAAACCACAAATCTGACCAAAGAAATCCTACGGAAAAATCCCAAACCAACTTTAAAACTTTGCGTAGGAAAGTCATTTACCTCACAAAATAATGTACAGCGTGAATGAATGCATCTGACCGGTTAACGTTTGTATTTGTCTGTGCACTATTGCGTTTGGGTAGAAAAAGTCTTAATTCCATCGAATGTTTGAAAAAATGAAAACTGTTAGACAAAATAAAGTTCCGGCGGGTATACGAAAATGTATCGATCACATCTTGCGCACACTACTAGAATATATAAAAAACAACGAGAAATGATTATTTTCTTACCTTCGATGTAAATTTTCAACCCACTGAGGCGTTATTCCACCTCAAAATGGTATTAATTCCACCACATCAACGGGTAACGTATGGACATGGTGACCTTCATTGTATTCATTCCGAGTAAGTGTAGGGCCATGCGCGTAGCTACGCATAGGCCCTGTAGGCCAGGGCAGGCATATAATTGAAAGATTTTACCTTGTGAAACGACTGAGAATGTAATACAATATGAGAAGGAGGAGGGCATACCGTATGCAACATTCAAAATATAATAGTATTTCTGTCCTACACTAACTAATAACGATCACATCTGTAACAACAGTGTGTCGGCAAAACAGTTTACTGTTATTGACATTTTGCATATCCTGACCCTAAATAATTCGAAAGGCAAGTTTTCTTTTTAAAGACCTGTGTCCCTTAGAAATATATTGATCGTAACTCAAATTCTTAAATATTTTTTTACAGTTAGCAAGTTTTAGTAAGAGTATATGTAAGAGTGTTCAAGTTCGGTGACACCATAAGACAGAGTAGTAAGCTGCGACTGAATGGAGATGAACATACATAAACACATACAGACTGACGGACGAACGCACGGACGGACGTATATATGGATATAATGGATGGACGGTCTGATGGTTCGATGTTCAGATGAATGGCTGGACAGACATTTAGGCATGCTTCTTATTTAACATTTAAATAGTCTTGCTTTTTTACAAAATTTAACAACCTGTCGCAACGGGTTCACATATCAACATCATACACCAAGGGTGCATTTCAGTCTTAGTGAATTTTTAAACATGGCTGTAAAATCGTTTATAGACGTTTATAGACGGGACATAAAACGGTTGATATGTTCAATGACGTGCTAAATACTATACGATAAACGTTATCAATTGTTTATGTTCTCGAAAAAATAAGATTGAAAATAAATAAGCCTTATATTATTCAAATATCTCTGAATGTCTACGTCTTTGTTACGTGCTTACATGTAATCATAACATCACCATTATATGTAATACAATGATTAAAATGTAATATAATAGTTTATTAAAACAGCGTTTTATTTAAACAATTAATCCATACGGCAACCCCATTTAGGGAGAGAAATACCTAAACTTTGTACATGAAATACTGTGAAAAATCAGTTTATCGACTTTCTTTTGAATATGTTAGCAATTCAGTTCGTAACCTGAGATAGTATCTCAGTGGTATGTCTGATTTTTAAATTAATAGAGCGAGGACTGGTATTGTATTCTTAAATACATGTTTGCTGTATTTTATGGCCTTTTGAACCAGTCACGGTTGCTCATCGACATTTGTATCGGTTTCGCCTTGAATAGTCAATATTCTCAACGATGTCTCTTTACAAACATGAATTTTGAATAAAAATGGTAAGCATTTTGCTTTTAAGAAAGTTTTTCACGCGAAATACATCCTTATATATGCTAATATGAGTTGTTTAGTAAACGACATTTTTACATCAATTTATAAAATGAAAGAATTCTTAAAACACTTTAATACGTTATGCTTTATCAAAGCATGTATACAAACAAGTAGAAAATAATAATTAGTTCATACTTTTTGTCATAGGGTTAAACAGAACTGTTTTTATTTTTAAAAATGCATGTCACTGTTTCTCCCTGAAAGTGTCACGGCGTCTCCACGACAACATGTTTAATGTAACGGTTACTCATCGACGATATTTCTCTATTCAGTGTCTAACTTGCAGATGCAAACATTATTCTCTGTGGTTTTCATCATGTACATAAGCGGTAAGACAATGCATCTAAAATCACAGGGACAGGAAAAAAACAATAATATAGATAGTTGAAAGCTGCCTACTGCTCAGTAGGAGAACAATTTAAAACTATGAACACAGTCGTTATTATGGTGTGTCGTTTTGCCTTTGTGAACACCATTTGTTCATATCGCCAATTCTAATGGGTAATATGATCAACTGATGTTATCAATAAAAGTCAATACGGCTTTCTATCGGCTATTCATACATTAATTCATGCGGCTTGTGTAGGCTACTGTCAAAGACTATTGTGACGCTACTATATTTTCATATATCCGTCATACCCATCATATATTTTATTGTTTTAATATTCCATATGTATACTATTATAGTGTAACCAACATACTACAAGTGTGTATTGACTGGTGTACACGTTAAAGGGAGAAAGAATATAAAATGAGATATTTGGAAATAAATACAAAAAACATTTCAGTCTCGGTTTGATTGAGACTTCATGAACGGTAGTGAAAAATTGTTGCTACTGTATTTGCGCTCTAGTCCCGGGTTGAGCATTAAAATTAGCCTTTCGATTTATTAAACCAGTATCATTTTGACTTTAAACATACTTGCATATATTTAAACACAATGTTGATTGTTCAACTTTTCTTCGTTATTCTACCATGGGTTTGAATAGATGAAATATAATCAAAAGTTAATAATACGCAAAAAACAATTTTCCTTATACTATTCTTATAATTAATATTAATGATGCAATTAAACTTCATACAAGGGCAATATAACAACAACTCTACCTTCATTCAAATTAGAGTTATTGCACTTTGTAAGTTTATACTGACAATGGTTGTCTGGAGCATAAAAAAAAAAAATACTAATGGAATTGCAATGTAACTTCAAACACTGATAGAGGGCAATGCGAGGAATTTCAGAGCACAAGTACCATAACATTCAGACTATAGTTATTGTCCTTTGTAATTTTATACGGAGCGTAACTAGAAAACTACTAATGGAACTGCAATAAAACTTCACATATTGATAGAGAGAATTGAGAGGTCCTCTGTCCGTTCGTCCGTCCGTTTGTATGTCGCTCTCTCCGTCCGGATATCTTGTTTTCAATTGTATTTGTTTTTTTAACGGTGTTTACGTCAATTTTAGCACATGTTATGCCATACATGACGGTCGATATTTTTGTGGTAGAGGTAGACCACCCCATTTTTATTGGTAGAACCAGTATTGTATACCTCCCGTCATCTGTAGAAAAAGATCTACAAAAGTTGTCGTGCCGCATTATGTTCACAAATGACCAAAACTTGTTCCAAACGTACACGTTGTGCAATCTCAAAAGTGATTTCAGTAACAACAACTTATAAGGTAAAGATTATTTTGATTTAAAGCAATGTTGTTAAATTGTCTTTCTTATACTTGAACTATTGTTTAAACAATATGTTTATGTAAGTACATGCAAACATATTCAAATATCTCGGTCAAGAATCATCTGCCGTCTCATTTTCTAACCCACGCACATTTTCCCAAATCCTCAAATTATTTCATACTGTATTGTGTTTTCTTCTATTGTAATATTGCAGGGAATAAATATCTTAGTGTTTTTATTGTTGAAAACATAGCGTTATACAATAACATGCAGGTGGGAAGATGTTGAGGAGAACTAGTTTCCCAAATATTTTAAACGGTTTAACATTTCGTAAGGCGCCTATATCATTGTGTCTGATTTTTGGTCACGCAACTGTATCTATTAAAAAAAAAGAGTATGGCAATGGACCTTTGGAAACGGCCGAGCATGACACATACGAAATATTGCAGTCTCGGTTTGATTGAGATTGTTCATGAGCGGTAGAGAAATATGCTAGCTACCGCTCACGCCCTCTAGCCCCGGGTTGAGCAGAACTCAATATTCATAAAATCAATAGTACACAATTTTAACCATCCCGAAGATGGCATGCATACGGCGGTAGACATGGAGTTATATGCTTCCCCATTTCGTACGGCGTAAGGTCCCAGTATCTAATAAAATTAAATGCCCCGAAGAGCGAAATAAACATAATGGAATTTAGTTGGGAGCAGCGGTTATGAAGCCTCCATATCACAAGTAACAAACAACGGAAAAAATTGGAAAAATATTATTTTTACAAATGGAAATTACATTTTTACTGATACGATATCGATAATGATATAAAAGAGACTTCCCTGTCCGATATTTTTGTCTTTCTTTTGGCTGTAAACGGTAATTTAACTGATGACTCATCTGTCCCAGTAAGAACTGAATTTGATTTATCAAGTTTCAAATGTTTAGTTACCATTGATAATAATGTTGTACTTGTTTTAAGAGAATCAAATGTTCACACCTTAATTGGCTTTGACAAAGAAGCAGTTATTAGAGAAACTAAATTTGGAACTGTAACACGAAACATAACAAATTCTATCGATACATTGTATATTCACTGTGATTTGATAAGTAATTCTATTGTTGATGGATCATATATGGGGATGTATCTACAAAATGTACATATGAGATATATTTCTTAAAGCTGAATCTCTATTTTTACAGCTGCATCTGTAAAAATGACCATATAACCTAGTACAAACCACCAGCGGCATGTTTGCCAGTGACCGTTCCACTGCATGAAATAAGGAATTCAATCACAACTTAAATCTCTATTAAACTACACTTAAATTCCTAGTATAAGGAGGTATCAGCAACTTTAATTTCTTTTAATTAATTTTTAGATATATTTCACCTTTAAATGGCATTTTATTTTTCACAAAATACCGGAATTTTGTTATAGTTCAAAAAAGAGTATGATAATGGACCTTTGGAAACGGCCGAGCACGACACATACGAAATATTGCAGTCTCGGTTTGATTGAGACTGTTCATGAGCGGTAGAGAAATATGCTAGCTCCCGCTCACGCCCTCTAGCCCCGGTTGAGCAGAACTCAATATTCATAAAATCAATAGTACAACATTTTAACCATCCCGAAGATGGCATCAAAAAGGAGTATGATAATGGACCTTTGGAAACGGCCGAGCACGACACGTACGAAATATTGCAGTCTCGGTTTGATTGAGACTGTTCATGAGCTGTAGTGAAATATGCCAGCTACCGCTCACGCCCTCTAGCCCCGGGTTGAGCAGAACTCAATATTCATAAAATCTATGGTACACAATTTTAACCATCCCGAAGACGGCATGCATACGGCGGTGGACATGGAGTTATATGCTTCCCCATGTCGTACGGCGTATGGTCCCAGTATCTAATAAAATTACCGAAGAGCGAAATAAACATAATGAAATTTAGTTGGGAGCAGCGGTTATGAAGCCTGCGTATCACAAGTAACAGCCAAAATACTAAATTAAAAAGCAGACAACATATCCTATAAGTGGTTAAAACAATACCCAGAGCATTTTAAGTTAATATTTAATTGCACCATACTTGCAATCCGATATGTGCACCGAGTGCAGTTATCCCCAAATATGTTTGAGGTTATTGCTGTCATCATTGTAATTTACACATGTTTGTTCTGATAATATCTTAATTTGTTATGAGAAAGTTAATGGATAGAGCATCAAACGTATTTAATTCTTAAATTGTTTTATAAAGCATGGGTCCATATGTTAATATCAGTGTTTGGTAAATGTTCAGTTGTTTATTCGTTGTTTAATAATGTATACATTTGTTATCATGTTTTAAGCAATCAATCCCCGTGTGGTTGCTGGGGTAGAATACAACCACTGCAAACACACCGTCACATACAGAGGGGTAGGACCCCCCCCCCCCCCCCCCACCCCCCACCACCACCACACACACAAACATTCATATTCATTTTGTCATTTTCTGTTCATGCTCATTGAAGGTCTTCATCATGACCACTGCATTGTTTCAGGTGCCATCTCGCTCACATCACTAAGAGCAGTGGCAGAAAAACAATAAACGTGGCTCCAGCGTAAATGGAGTGTCGACATTAGAATTTGCAGCAACTCTGCAGTTCAGGGTCAGAAGGTCCTAGGCCCATTCTCCATATTTTATCTCGATGTACATGGAGGATGAGCCTGGCATGTTCATGCCTGTTAGGCGCCATATAACCTTTCATGTGTTGGTGCGCATTAAAACCCAATTTAATTAATTAATTTAATCAATCAAACCCAAACTCAATTGCATTCATTCTTCATCTACTTCACCGAAATCAGTGAGATTTGCTACAGACATATTATTTGTCACCTGCAGACACGTTGGTTCTTTTTTGTGATATTTAATGTTTCCGCGGAAAAAGAAGAAGCAGACAATAGGGAACCGTATTTATTATTATTAACATGTCTTGATCAATCTTTGTTTCAATGACGTAAAACACCATGCAAACACACAAAAAACAACGTTTGCGTCAACGTCGTTATACATTATATAGAGGATCTTGCATGAGTACGCATTCATTATGAATTTATTAAACGAGTTGACAAAATGTTATAATGCGAGGCTCTTGCCGAGTATTATATCATTTTTGCTAACGAGTTTAAAAAAATCAATAATGAATGAGAACGAATGTTAGATTCTATTTATCACATAACTCACATATCGACTTTTATTGCATTTGCCTGACGCTTTAACACGATAGAACACGTACATTAACGTGATGTCTATGACGTCATTAACGTTATGTAAATACCACTTGTGGAATATCGAAAATATTGGATGGTGTTATTACACTCCCACACCGCATGTTATATGATAAATATATATATTTACGACGCAACGTCGGCAGAGCCGTGTTTTGTTTAAGGGTATTGTGTTTATTAAAAGAAGGAGACTGAACAAAATATTCCGATGGCAAGCAACTTTTATTTTATATCCCGATCGGATATTGAATTCTCTTAAATATATTAAAATTGTACATCGTTTTATTATCTAGCCATTTAAAAAATGAAAGGCTTTAGCGTTGTTGTGTTTTATTAAAATTCCACGGTAAAAAATCCGTGAACAAAAAGGATTTTATAGATACTATTGCACGTCAGTATTAAAATGATATAGTTGATTTATCAGATAAATAGAGGATATTTGTTGTTTCAGAGTGAATAACATATTTTATTTCATCGAGAAGTGAGAAAACTTTTATATTTTCACTCATGATTCATGAGTAAAAAAATATAAAAGATTTCTCACTTCTCGATGAAATAAAATAAATTATTCACGACAAAACAACAAATTTCTTTTTATTTTATGATTTTACAAACAATTATTTAACCGTTTTACACATTTTTTCCACGACAAAAAATAGTCCAAAGATGTCTTATTTATACCCAAATAGATTTCTTTTTAATATATTTATATTGGCAGTCATTTCCTTATAATTACAAATTGAAAACAACACACGTATTTACTGCATTCCGATTGGTTAGTCATTCTTAAAAGTGTCTTGTTATTTTTCAATAACACGTCACAATAAAATAGTTCCAGTTACGCAGGCGCAGACTAAAGTGGAAGCCAAACATTTGATTTGAGCGGCGAAAGGGTTCCGGGATATGCTCGGGCTTCCAAACACTATATCGGGGAAAAAAGTGAAACGGTTCCGTCTTCCGAGCTTCTACCTGGCTACACGCCTGAGTTTCTTATGTCTTCTTCTTCTTTCATTGTAAGAACCTGGGCCCTGTTTTATTAAACATCTTACGATAAGTCTTAAATTTTAAAATCGTTCACATTGTTCACCAAAGTATTCAATGTAGACAATTATGTGTGGACGTAGTGCAGAAATATCACATATATAAGAACATGAAATGAAATCACGTTTATTTGAAAGTGTAATTTATAATGAAAAATTTAAGAAATTGATTTACGATCAAAATGGTCGTAAGTTGTTTCATAAAACGAGGCCCAGGTTCTTCAAGGAACGTAATCGGTTATGCAGGGTCATGCATGGCGGACGAGCTTAACAGATGCCCCAATTGGTTATTTACATTTAAAAACAGTAAAAGAGAATGTTTTTATGTACACGGAGACTGCTGACTATAGTCTCTGTAGAGCAGATCTGGTAGACAGACTGACTCTGAACTTCTCTGGAACTTGAACTTGATCTTGATGAGCATAAGCAGTCTACTTATGTGTCGCCGTTCTTCCAGGCTCTCCCATTTAAGCTCATGTTGCATATTTGTTACGCATCTAGGGGTTATGTTGCATACATAGCGAGCAGCTCTACGCTGGACCTGTTCGATAGTCTTGATGTCACATTGGCGGTATGGGTCCTATACTGGTACGACGTACTCTATGGCTGGGCATACGATAGTGGTGTATGTGGCTACTTTCACAGGTCTGGTGCAGTCCTTAAAATTCCTTCTTAAATATCCTATAGTTCTGTTGCCCGTACCAACAACATTGTTGATGTGTTTATTCCAGCTCATGCTGTTAGACAGTGTGACTCCTATGCACTTGCTGGCGTCGACTGTTCGGAGCGCGTGTCTGTTTAGCAGGTATGTAGACTGTATTAGTCGCTTCCTGTTGCTTAGTGATATGTGGATTACAGAGCACTTTGTCGTGTTAAAACTCATCTGCCATGTCTATTCCCAGTTCTCCAGGGTAGTGAAGTCTTGCTGCAGTAGGTGACTGTCATGGGGGTATTTATGTCACGATAGAGTAAGCTGTCATCCGCAAATAAACGGTCTGGTAAGTCATTGATGAAGGCTAAGAATAGGAGGGGACCTAGAACTGTGCCCTGAGGAACTCCGGAGAGTACATCATTCTCGGTTTCAAGAGTGTATTTCTTCTAATACAACTGTCTGTTTACGATTTCCAAGAAACGCCTGGATCCACTTGCTGTTGTTTCCTCTCACTCCGTAGTAGCCATGTTTGTAGAGCAGTCTGGAGTGGGTACCTGTGTCAAATGCTTTCGCAAAATCGAGCAGGATTACGTCTACTTGCTGGTCTTTCGCTAACCGAGATACAATCCGGATACAATCTCTGTTTCATTTCTAGTCACGATGATGTAACAAAACGTTACATGACGTCACTTTTTTAAAACCGTTAACGTCAAAGAAAAATTAAATAAACAATGGATTTAACAGTATAACAGTTGGAATATCTTGTGAGTCGTGTTACTGTGCATTTGTGTTGGTTGTACAAGTAGTCCCGGCAGCTACTGTGGTAATAAAACTCTAGATATTCCACATATAACACTTTTATTTCACTGATAAAATACAGTATTTCATTGCTTATCATAAAATAAAAGGTATTATCAATGCGAACAGTTTGATATACATATAATTACATGTGACTATACTAACACTCTGTGATGCTGTAAAGGTTGAAAAGTGAGTACAACGCGATTTGTATGGAAAACGTCAAACATAACCATATTCGATAAGTTATTATTAAAAACTAGTTTATATGACGACAAAACAAAATTCAGATTCAAATTGTAAATATCCTCAAATTTACAATTATATATATTGATATGCGTACCCTTAATTTTTCAAATAGGTCAATTCCTCCTTAAGCTACATAATGCGACACATTATATGAATACAGTAGTCATGCCATGCGTCGTATAGTTCCGTTATGCGACTTGTGCTATTTTATGTTGTGAATGTGTTATAAATAATGTCTAGGCAACGTAAGACATGTGACTATCGTCCGTCGTTTTACCACATACCACCATTTACTCATTTCTACTTTAGCAAAAGTTAGTATTGCGATTAACTGCGATACCAATCGACACATTTGAGTATACAGGAGAAGTACCATGTCCTATGTTCTAAATAATGCTTGCTTAGAACTTAACTTATTTTTATTCATTGGCATGCATTTATCACGGACTAAAGTCTATTTGCTATGTGTGAAGTTAGTTCTTTTTAATTATTGTTAAAACAGTCGGTAAATGTGAGTATACATACAGGAGAAGAGCCATTTAAGGAAGTCCTTATTGATGGGTAGTTCTATACACTGGTTATCTAAACTTAAACATGTTAAGGATTTCTAGTTAGTAACAGAGGACATGCATCATTCATCTAATTTGACACAGTCAGGTTCCACTTATGTCACATTTCACGTTGAAACAAAATAATGAATAGCTATCAAGGGCGTAGCGCCCAATACGCACAATACGCACGTGCGTAATACAAAAGATGCCAAGCATAATAAAACGCCAGAAAGGTGCCTCAGAATGCTCCAGAATGCACAATTTCCTTCCTTATTTTATTTTTTTTCCCGAGGGAGGCCCCCCGGACTCCCACCGGAGGCCCCCGGGACCCCCCGGGTTCTCCCCTCCCACACCCTCCCCCAAACGTATTTTTTCGGTGTGCGTATACATTTTGCAAACCTGGCTATATACGAAAAATAGCTAAACGAGTGACATTTTACGCATTGATTTTTGATAAAATAGCGGAGGCAGAGGGTGGATTTCGTTCCGGTTATTCGACTATTGACAATGGCTTTTTATCACATGTAACTGCTTGTATTCCGTATAATATACCCATTACGTATTTCCTTATATTAACCATGTGTAATAAAAGGCGACCGAATCAGCCGGTCGTTGAAGTGCAGTGTCTGTACGTTCGTCGAGTCAATGTCCCGGAACACCCGTTTAGTCCGTGGATATAGCACTGAATCGGCGATGTTGTGAGGGTAACAGTCATCCGTATGTAGATTCACCACAAGCAATAATGTGTAGTTTCTTGTCGTTTTTGACCCATGTGATAAAAAGGATCTGACACTCGTTGTCATTTCATACACAATTTTATGAAGGCTCGCTTAATAACAAATTCCTGAACTCGTTTAATAAAATTGTGTATGAAATGACAACTCATGTCAGATCCTCTATATATTATATGCTCTCATTAGCAAATATTTATGTAAGAAAGGAAAAACAATATATGTAGCTTTTGTAGATTTTATGAAAGCATTTGACTCCGTTGTGAGAAATAAATTGTTTACGTTGCTACAAAGACAAGGACTTAAAGGGCGTCTATACAAGTCTATACAATGCATATGCAAACATGTTAAAGCAAGTGTTCGAGTAAGTGATAATAAGCTTACGAATTCGTTTGACTGTCCAATAGGTCAATACAATGTATATACAAACATGTTAAAGCAAGTGTTCGAGTAAGTGATAATAAGCTTACGAATTCGTTTGACTGTCCAATAGGACTTCGTCAAGGATGTGTGCGTAGCCCAATACTTTTCTCATTATTCATTAATAAATTAAGTACAGAAATTTTAAATTGTGGCACCCATGGAATCAAGTTGTCTCCAGACACTAAAGAAATATTCCTGCTACTTTTTGCCGACGACGTCGCTTTAATTTCTGACACAATGCAAAAACAACTTGATGTACTATATGATTATTGTTCGACATGGAAGTTGAAGGTTAATGTAAAGAAAACAAAAAAAATTGTTTTTAAAAATGGTTGGTAACTGGCAAAAGCTGAAAAATGGTATTATGATGGTAAACATATTGACACTGTAAATGGATTTAGCTATGTTGGATTACATTTTTCGTGCCGATTGTCTATGTTTCAAATGGCGGAAAATCTCGCGATAAAAGCAAAACGAGTTTTAATTTCTTTATTGTCTTCGCTACGAAGTTTATGTCTAATGCCTCAGAATGTGTATTTTAAATTGTTTGAAACAAAAATTAAAAAACCAAAACTATTATATGGTGCAGAGATATAGGGACTGGATTATATAGAATCAATTGAACAAGTGCATATTTATGCATGCAAACGATTTATGTCAGCTTCACTAAAAGCATGTAATGCTGTAGTTGTACATGATTGTGAAAGGTATCCTATGTATATAACAGCGCACAAAAAGATCATCAAGTATTGGATTACAATATTAAACATGCCAGATGATAGATATGTAACAAAATGTTATAATATGCTTAGAAACTTATATAGTTATGGTTATATTCAAACGGTTTTGGATATATTTGGGAGAGGCAAAGTGTGGAAAATGAACAGGTGTTTATAAGCCGATATGAAACAAAACTAAAAGATCAATTCTTACAAAAGTGGTCTCAGATGGTACAAGGCTATAAAAAACTGTTTTATTGTAACCATTTTAAGATTGATTTTAAATTCGAAAACTATCTAAATGTTCTAACCTACAAAAAGTTTAGAGCTGCGTATGTGTCTTTACGAACATCATCACATTGTTTATTTATTGAAATAGGAAGGCATATGAAATTGCCTAGAGAGCAGCGTATTGGTATATATTGTACAGATGATATTGAAACCGAATACCATTTTCTTTTGCGATGTTCATTGTATAATGACTTAAGAGTATTGTATTTGCAAAGGAAATATTATGAACAACCTAATATACACACATTTTATTTACTTATGTTTTCGACAAAAATAAATGTCATTATTAATTTAGCAATGTTTATATATTATGCATTTGAGAAAATAAAACATGTTTTTGATGTCCGTTAACCAAATCATGTGTTATATTGATTATGTATTATATGTTTATATGTGTATGGGCCGGTGGCCATTATCACTAATAAAGAATTGAATTGAATTGAAACATAATGCGACAAAACAGTCACATAATGCGTTGACATGGTCCGTGCGATAACTTCGACACTATAACACCCACACTCATCAAACTTCATAAGTAAATTGACCTTGTTGAGTAAAACAATCCTATTGTTTTTTACTTCAGTAGGTAAAATGTCAAGGTCGCCGTGCATTAATGTGGAAATATGCATTTTTGGCGATAACTTCAAAACAATATACACCCACAGTCATGAAACTTCATAAGTGCACTTCCCTTGGTGATAGAAGGAAACTGACTGTTTTTGAGGGTCAAAAGGTCAAAGATCAAGGTCGACATGACCTTATATGGAAATATGCATTATGTGCGATAACTTCGAAAGTATAACACCAACATTGCTCAACGCATGACCGCTCTTGTGACATTATGAGAATATCTATCATGTCAGGAACATCAAATATATAGTAGATCGAGGATGTAAGGGGTAGCACTGGTGTATTAAGATGTTCCGACACAAAACGCGGGGAAATCCTCGTCTGGAATCCCTATTTTTCATAGAAATTAAACTATAGTGATCTGTAAAATTAGAGTTCTTTGACCGCCACTAAAGTATAGAAAATGAAGACGTAATGCACGGCTGTAATGCTCGTTGAAACCCAATTAGATTCGAACATTAATCATCTATTTATTTTAATTATTATTAATAACTGTATGTTATGTGCTTAATATACTTAATATAACAAAATAGTAAGCATGTCATGGATATAGTTTTTTGTTTCAATAATCAAAAAAAGGTTTTTACATTGTCATTTTCACTTTTATACATTTGTGGGTAAAGATTTTTTTTAAATTTAGCGTCTTTTTTATTTTACATTTAGGGTGACCAGATTTGACATTTGTGACAAAGTGTTTGTTACATTTGTGTATGTTTTTACATTAAGCGTTATACTTTTTTACATTTGTGACTATTTTTACATTTACGGTAATTTTTTCATTTGAGGTTCTTACAACATTTAGTAAACGTGTTTTTCGTGGCATCCCATTTAGATCTCTATATATGTCTAAATTAGTACCAGAATGATATTTACAGATATTGATATACTGTTTTCGGCAGTATGTTTATTTGCCTTTTTAAGGATTAAATAGTTTATTACCGTCTCATTTACATTTTAAAAGTTCAGGATATATACGAGGCAGCTTAAACCCCAGCGTTCGATAGAGCCCACCGTCATTATGTATACACTGTAACCAGTCAGTATTTCGTCTGCTTCAAGATAAAGGTTTCAGCACTCTGACCAATCACTGATCTTATTTTTACAGGTACAGCTATTAACAGATGCACCAAATTCAAAATTTGACAGTTAGGAATAAAAATATTGTTCTAGAAAGTAAGGAAAATAAATACATTATATAATTATTTTGATATATCTGAATAGAATAATGTTTAATGTATTTACATACCAAATTTTATGGTTTAAAAATGCTTTATTATTTAGAAATTTGTGAATAATGACAGAAAGGGTGGTGAAGACAGGGTTACCGACTTGGAACGGTCAGCAGGCAATAAGGCCTACTGGTTAGCTTGAATCGATTTTATATGCGCACAATCATCGCTATTATCCCGTCTTCAGCGCCCAAATAGACAAGACAGTGTAAACAAAACTACATCCCATCAAAATGAAATCTCTAACAATAAAGTCCACATCCAGAGAAACTAACTAAAGATATACATACACAATAATAAACATCTCAGGATGTATCCAGAATCGTACTGAACAACCATAGTAGTTGCAGCTAAAGAGACAACCAATCTAGGGTACGACCAGAAAACCCGAGGGACGAAAGCTCATGCACCCACCTCCCTTAGTTGGGGTTTCAGTAGGTACAATCATAGAGTCCCAAGAGGTAGTCCAGTCATCGCACAAGTGAAATGTGAAGCGTAATGACTGACTGTAGAGGTGTCAATCACTAAACATGCAGTGCGCTGTAAAACCAAAGGGTTATATCCTTTACTGACGAACTTTCTGATTAAATTTGTAAAGCGGTCAGGAAACCCGTCAGACCCCTTTAATTTTCGAAGTTTATAGACCACATCTCCATAAAATGAGGGTTGTGATATGTCTAGTCGCAGGAGTGTTTTAAGGTTGGTGTTGTACTTTTCCAGCAGGCCCTCGTTGCGGCGGTAGAATTTAGAGAAAGATCTACAACGTCTCTGAGCAGCATAATGCATAAAATGATCAGAAAAGTTACTCTGGGGTCATTTTGTTTTTTATACTCAACCCTGGCCTTTAAGAACAATACTGTTAATACCATTGGTCGTCTATAAAACTGCAAGTGCTGAAACTGTTAGATTTACTTTGGTCTAACAGTTTAAGGATGGCTTATATTCGTCTCTTTAAAGCATATTTCTGTTGGTTGCACTATGCATATTATAACAGATTCCCTACACTTAACATTTATGAAATCATGACGTAACATTTTTATTCACAACACGTGATTACTATGTGTATTCAATTCACTGTAGTTTTGGTTGTGGAATTCAGAATATATTCAAGTGAAAACTCAAAAAGATAGAATCATAGAATCATAAATATATTGTCACGAACTGTCCAAACTATTGTACTTAATTAGTGTCCAATATTCCTGTATTTAAGGTACAGTCAATTAGTACCATATCACTTTTCACGCTTAATTTAAAATAATTAAAATAAAAAGATTACAACACAGAATAGATGAGAACATTATGTTTTAGTCTTTCGTGTGCATTCACAAACCGTTATACAGTGTATATTTACATAACATTCGTGTCTTTACATATTCAAGAATGAGTTCCTTAAAGAAAATGCTTAATTTGCACATTTTGCTGAATTAATTCTTATCAGGTCACTATATAAATTCCAAAACGTTAAACATGCTATGTCTATTAAAATACATTTTATAGATTTATTTTAAAATAAAATGTTATTCATCTTATAAACAAGCTGTTACAATTATGACACTCTCTTTTATTTATATATGCTTTATTCCTAACGTAACGTCCATAAGTATAAGATATGCTAAGCATAAGCAAATAACTGTAATTAAAGTGTAACTAAATTGTAAATTATGTACGTAACATCTTTTTCAAGCTGCATTAAAAAAAATGATATATGTAGCAAATGTAAACGTTGTAACCACGTTTTGAAGGGAATGCAAGTAACATATGAATTCTAGCTGTAACAATGTGTCTAGAAAAAAGATACTGTACCAAATTATCAATTGTAACCATTGTAACCACTTTTCCCACGATAATTTTAAAAACACAGAAAAAAAATCAATGTATATGTTATTTATGTATCTCAATGTAATTAAGGTGAAACTGTAGTGTTATTTATGTACATAAAACCTTTTTTCATGATTGATTTTAAAAACTGTCCACCGCCATATGCATGCCATCTTCGGGATGGTTAAAATTTTGTGCTGTTGATTTTATTAATATTGAGTTCTGCTCAACCCGGGGCTAGAGGGCGTGAGAGGTAGCTAGCATATTTCACTACCACTCATGAACAGTCTCAATCAAACCGAGACTGCAATATTTCGTATGTGTCGTGCTCGGCCGTTTCCAAAGGTCCATTATCATACTCTTTTTTTTATGTATATAACGTGTAACCATTCAGTAGGGGAGCAGCCTTGATATGTTCCTACATCTTTCAAATATCGCAACCACGCTTGACAACGAAAAGTAGTACGTAATCTTTCGGCAACGTCAAAAAAAAAAAATGTCCGCCATTTTGAATTTTTTAAAACATATAATTTGGAAAATTGTGACAATTTTTGATCATGAAATTTCATTTCCGCTTTAAGTTTCGTGATTTTCGGCTGTACCGACTTTTGTTTTAGAAGCTTTACTGCGTGATAAATGCAGACCCGCCTTGTAAAATGACGAAGCGAGGGGCGATAACTCTAAAATATGCCATTTTTAGAATACGATTAAAATGACAACAACCGTGTGTTTTTTGTTAAATAAAATACGAGGAGATACTTGAATTGTTGTTTTAGCTCACACATTACATGAATTTTGCTGCATGTCACGAAATGCATGTTATTTCTTTATCAAAAGTACACGAAAATACGAATTGTTTGACTTAACTGTAATTTTGACTCGACTGACCTCGCAAGAACTGCAGGCGCGTATTCGATGGAGCGGGTAGTATTGGGCACCCTCTCATATGTGGAAAGTGTACGTAACAATCGCTACTGTTCAAGATGGGAGTTGGGGTGGAGAGAAGGAGGAGGAGGGCATCTGAGCTGAGATTTAAAAGGATGCGCCCCATCCCCATCCCACCCCAACTAAAATCATGAAAGTCTATTTTTGAAAGCTCTTGCAAGCATACTTTCTTAAACATATTCAGATAATATATTTGTTGCTGTGTTTTTGACTAGACTATCCAGTGTCTAATTGTCATCCGCAACTTGGCGCAGTCAGTAGCGCAGCGGATTTGTAACCGGAGGTGGTGCCACTGAGTTTTGTCGGTGTGTTCTTGGGCAAGACATTTTCCCTTAGCCTCGTCCGTCGGATGGGGACGTAATCCGGGTGGTCCCGCGTATAGGTCTATCATCCGAGCATGTTAAAGAACCATAGGAATCTATTCGATAATAAGAGCAGGGCACGGTTCCCGGATTCCTATGTATCCTTCCCCTCTCTCTGGGGCGGCTCTAAATAACCTGTACTGTGTTGATGAGCCGTTAAATATTCAAATGAATTCATCCGCAACTGCACTCAGCACTGTCATATGTACTGTAGCTGTCCCATGCTAGTATCATGAATCAACCGTGGAATATATCGCCCACACATAAAAGGGTTTGAGGGCCCCATCTTACTTGTATTAGTTTAAATATAGACCATTTGTCGGTTAAAACCTAAGATGATTTTTTTTCAGACAGAAACACTGTCGTAATACTTATACTGATAGCATCGAAGGAAAGTAAAGAAGGCCATTTTTTTTACTTTATATTTTTAAAGTTGAATTGTGTTTTATGTCATTATAGCACATTTTAGGCCATAATTCCTGGGTAGAACCAGTACTGTGTACTTTCTGCTATCTGTAAGAATCGACACTTTCTCACCTACAAGTTGAGCTCCCAGTGGTAATTGAACCCGCAGCGTTGAGAGGTGAAAATGAGAATGTATACAAATATAAACAAGAGGTCAATGACCTTGAAGCTCTACTGATTGATTTTGTTTTCAGGAAGAAGTCGCTACAAACTTGTTTTTTGAAAATCTATTTTTAGCAGTGGCGGCCATCTTGAATTTCCGGCCGACCTAAAATTTTGCTAGGATCAATTAGACATCAAGAGCAACATTCCTGTGAAGTTTCATGAAAATCCGTCAAGTAGTTTCAGAGGAGTAGTCGCTACAAGTTTTCATTATATAACTCTATGTAAACAAAGATGGCCGCTGACAGCCATGTTTAACATTGAATCAAAATAATGTTCGACTCGGATAACCATCATGTCATGCTGATAATTTTAGAAAAAGTCCCATATCAATATCACTTATAGTTTTCAAGAAGTAGTCGCTACAAACTTATTATTTTTAAATCTATTTTTAGCTTTGGCGGCCATCTTGAATTTCTGGCCGATCTGAAATTTTGCTAGGATCAATTAGACATCAAGAGCAACATTCCTGTGAAGTTTCATGAAAATCCGTCAAGTAGTTTCAGACGAGTAGTCGCTACAAGTTTTCAATATATAACTCTATGTAAACAAAGATGGCCACTGGCAGCCATGTTTAACGTCGAATCAAAATAATGTTCGACTCGGATAACCATCATGTCATGCTGATCATTTTAGAAAAAGTCCCATATCAATATCTCTTATAGTTTTCAAGAAGTAGTCGCTACAAACTTATTTTTTAAAAATCTATTTTTAGCTGTGGCGGCCATCTTGAATTTCCGGCCGACCTGAAATTTTGCTAGGATCAATTAGACATCAAGAGCAACACTCCTGTGAAGTTTCACGAAAATCCGTCAAGTAGTTTCAGAGGAGTAGTCGCTACAAGTTTTCATTATATAACTCTATGTAAACAAAGATGGCCACTGGCAGCCATGT
Source organism: Cyrtodaria siliqua (assembly GCA_037043455.1). Lineage (NCBI taxonomy): Eukaryota > Metazoa > Mollusca > Bivalvia > Adapedonta > Hiatellidae > Cyrtodaria > Cyrtodaria siliqua. The sequence goes on from JAWPHD010010554.1 coordinate 62,134, forward strand.
TTAACGTCGAATCAAAACGATTTTCGACAAGGACCAACATCATGTCATGCTGATCATTTTAGATAAAGTCCCATAGCAATATCCCTTAGAGTTTTCAAGAAGTAGTCGCTACAAACTTGTTTTTTAAAAACCTATTTTTAGATTTGGCGGCCATCTTGGATTTCACATCTACATGAATTTTTGCTAGGATCAACTAGACTTCATGGGCAACATTTCTGTAAAGTTTCATGAAAATCCATTCAGTAGTTTCAGAGGAGTAGTCGCTACAAAAAAAAAGTTAACGGACGGACGGACAGACAGACAGACGGACGGACGGACAGACGGACGGACGACGGACACCGCACCACGGCATAAGCTCTGCTGATCTCTGATCAGTAGAGCTAAAAAGGCAACCAAACATCTTCATTACTCAATATGTCCATGGGACTTGAATGACCGCACTGAAAACAATCCGTGGAAAATTGTACAATGCAAGAATATATATTCATAAATAAATTTTATTTTGATGCAAAATCGATATGCTATAGATAAAGATCATGTAAAGTTTCGAAAAGATTGGTTAAAAACTGTGGAAGGATATAGACCGACAGATAACTAACACCATATGCCGCCTCACCATTCGATGGTAAACAATAAACATTTAAGGTACATATTAAGGCCTTAAATATTATCTTTCATGACTAAGTAAAAAATATGTAACAAGTCAGATATCAAAATGAATTATTTATTTGATTTAAAACATTTTATTTCAAATATCAAAACATCCCAATATAAAAGGTATTACATAAAAAACTAAATTGCATCATACAATAATTGTTTTTATTTATTAAAGGGACACACAGCATTTATCAAGTATTTATCAAGCATTAAAATTTGCACCTCGATTGATTAATCAAGAATTGATTTTACACACGCTTGCATATATTTAAATTATAACATTTTGGCGTTTAAAAAAAAAAGAATGCTGCATGTCCCTTAAATATGCGCACCACTTCGCCTGTATTGTTTATATGGCTCAAGTCATTTTCAACATTTGTGGGGTTATATATATATACATGTATCTGTTTGTTTGTTTTTTTGCGGAGACAGACCACCCACTTTTCTGGGTAGAACCAGTAATATACACCTCCTGCCATCTGTTATACCACAAACTTTATAATCCAATAAAATTCAGAAAACATCATTTTAATCCAATAAAGAAATTGGGCATGGTCGGTCAGATTAACAGAAACACATTTATATTTTGCTGAACTGGTGATCCTGGGAATTTCGAAATTAGTGGGTCCAAATAACCTTCCCTCAAGTCACAAATGTTACTAGACATATTTTTCTTGAAGTTGATGCTAGTACTGTCCGTATGAGGTATTCATGATTCAAAACAAATAGTAATAATATTGTACACCGTCGCATTATTCTTTTCTTGTTCGTTTAAGTATTTCTGATTCGGCTGATTATGTTGTAAAAATTTATTATAATATATATGTGACTAGACACTCGTTTAAATAAAATCCTCCCATATTTTGTGACTTCAGTACAGTTTCCCAGCATCTCAGGACATCAGGGACTCTGAAAATAAAAATGATACAGATTCTGTTTAACGATACATATTTTTCTTTCAACTTAAATTTATAGGTAACAAGTTGGTGAGTTGAAATAGATGAATAAAAAGTGACTATAGAACTTTTTTTATAAGAATATAAATTGAACAGAACATGGTGGAAACAATGACCAGAAAAAAACCTATAAAACTTCTAATTAGTGATTTTAGAAAAAAAATGTTACATGTAAGATGAATTAAAAAAAAAAATGTTTTCGGCTGATCAACACTTTACCGGTATACCTTATTTAGAGCCACCCCAGAGAGAGGGGAAGGAGGACACATATGATAGGAATTTGAGAAACTGCCTTATTCTTACTAATGAATATATTTCTATGGTTCTTTATGGTGCTCGAAGGATAGAAAAACCCCAGTTTCAATCCCAATCTTGACAACAAATGAGGCTGAGGGAAGGTGGTGTATTGCCCGAAAACACAGACGAAACTCAGTGGTGCATGTGTGACTTGAACCCGTAGCTCCAGATTGTTATTGTCCGCCATGCTATCGCTGGGTCAATGCCAGCACATTATGTTAAGTCAGGGTCCTGGTTAAGTTTAATATTTTAGATGTAATACAAGGATGTTTTTATCTTGTTCGATTCATTTTACATCCGTACTATGGACAATATGACCTATTTATGTGTCGATGAGCTGTAAAACACCATTTATTCATTTTTTATTTTTAGTATAAGAAGTCTGAGACTAAGTGCAGGTCCACAATGCCACATATATACATTGATAAATTCATAGTTTTTTGAAACTGTGCTTTCCTTCACACTGGCTTACACAAGGCTCTTGATGTAGTTTTACAGATTACTGTGAGACTGTGAAATGACTGTGAAAACAGGTTGTGGTAACACAATGCACTCTGACACTGCCTCATTTAAACAGACCTGAAAAATAACATATTGTTCCATTTAATTTTAATATTAATAACTATGTTCAACTTTCTTAATGCTATCAATGCCAGCTTTCCATAATAGTTTTCTTAAAACACAACTGGACTTTCTGGATACTGTCCAAAATGTAAGACTGGCATTCAAGTATAAGCAGTATTTTCAAGGCTTACATTTTCATCAATCATTCATCACTCCTGTGTTCTAAAAATGATCAGAATTAAGTTAATATATATGAACCACCACCATTTCATATGTTTCGATGTTAAACACTTGTCCTACACTACAGTACAGTAATTAAAAGTGTATTTACTTACACAAATCCCTACACAGGCTACAGACAATCAGACAATCCATGCCATGACCCATTTCATTTGCTTGCCAGCTTGGTGTGTTTCACTAATTCTCCGACATAGATGATAGATCTATTGTAAATTACGCACTCACTCAAGTCAGTCATGTAAAACTTGGAATTATATACGATCACTGTTTCGATAAAGGTCTAACAACTTAATTCCACTCCTGTACAAATGTCTATGTGTGTAACTCAGTATGCATGCATCTGCATAATTTGACTTTGAATACGTGTACACCGTGTGTGTGAGCTATTTTTAGCACATCGTTTGGACTGTGGCAATGAAAATACAGCAGTTCAGTTCAATTCACAATTTAGTTTTAGTGACAGTGCGAATTTGTCCAGGGAGAAGTGAGGGTTTATGGCGTGCGACTGACTGGCCCTTGACTGGGTGTTTTTCTGTGTCGCCGCCATTTTGAATAGCCTCTGAAAGACTGAAATGCAGGTACCAACTTTCAAAACGGGCACGCAAAATGTATATTCACGAAAAAATAAGAAATTTTCAAAAAAGGTAGATCAGGTAATGATCTTCAACTCCTGGCAATTTCAACAATATTTAAGAATATACAATTTTTGTACCCGTTTTGAAACATTGGCAATTTCGAAGAAAACAAAAACTACTTTTTTTCGATCTTCGCATTTGTACCGCGATTTTCGACTATGATATCTCTATAAAACCTGTCAACACGATTGTTTGGTGAATCTCCGACATAATAATTTACTTCTGATATGATTTGTTTTCTCTGTCATCTAGTCTACGCTTTAAACTAGGGTTTTTAAAAAGAGTACTATAAAATCCGCGCAGCTGCACGTGCTCGCAAAATGGGAACTACGTTGCCTCCAACCCCAATTATTTATGTTTGAGTTATGCGGTTCAGGCACGTGAAATGACTTGTCTGCTCCCGTACTGATTGTAACCGGGTTTTGAAGGGAATGCAAGTAAATTATGAATGCTAGATGTAACTATGTGTAACCGTTGTTTAACTGCTATGTTACTGCTGTAACTAGTCTAGAAAAAACGACAATGTTATAAATTATTATATGTAGAAGGATAAAAATATCGGACAGGGAAATCAGCATTCAAGGACGACAGTCAACCACAAAACACAAAAGCAAACACGCAAACAGACAAACGAAAAGGCAAAAGTATTAAAAAACGACATCACAAACACAAAAGGGTTGACAATAGGGCTACCGCCTTGGAACGGTCAGTGGCAAAGTAGGCCACTGGGGGTTTAAACCGGTTCTAGGGTGCACCAAACCTCACACTTACCCTACTGTCATCCCATTAAGTATCTGTACCCTGGATAAAAACACAGAAATATATATAAATATTCCTATAACTGGATTGTAACGTATATACCGAGCATCTATTTTCATGTTTCATTTTAAAAACTGCCTTTTATAACAAATGTAACCACGTATGAAGAGAATGCACGTACAATAGGAACTATATATATATGCATCTCTGTGTAACCGTAGCGTAACTGTTATGTAACTGATGTAACTACCCTCGAAACAAATGGCAATGTTTTAAATTATCAAAAGGAACAATTGTAACCTCTGTAACCAGGATAAAATAAGCACATAAATATATACACATATATGTTGTTTACCTAACTCGATGTAATTAATAGGTAAGTGGATTATAACTTATGTACCGAGTGTTATATTGTTAGCTGAAGGTGTGACAATATTAGTAAACAAGACTCAGTTCTAGAATACTACCAATTTATTGAAGACATCTATCGTAGACAGAGACAAGATTAAGAATGCCCTCTGCATGCAATCTACAGTGTATATATCCCTCCAAGCTACCTGTGTGGCCCCATACTAAATAGGCCAGACTTGGTACTGTAACTAATTGATTGTCCGTATATCATTACTGGAGTCTTTGATGAACATTATACAACTCTTCCCTTTCTAGATACATGTAATTATTTACTCCTTTAACTAAGATAGAAGCAGTTACAATTAGTTATTGTAATTAAGATGTTTATCACTTGAAGAGAATAATCAGTAGCTGATTTCACAGCTGTCTATATGTCCCAACCTGTCAGGTGGTTTTGACAAACGGCCCGACCTCGTTATATAGCATTTATTGCATTGTTCATCCCTTTCTGGGCTTTCATTATTTAGAGAAACTGTTTCAGGGCACTCTTGGTCGTTCTGCAAATTATCATTTAAAGCGCGTTCCTTTGAAGGAATAAGTACCAAATGCCTTCTATTTCTACGAATTACCCCCTCACCTGTTTTGATAGTATAAGACCGCGGTTGCTCGCATTTCGATTGAATAATGCCAGATTTTTTCTGGTCTTTGATCCACACTCGTTCTTTATTCGTTAGATCGGGCTGATTCCGTGCGCGATGACGCGAATCATATCTTTCCTTTTGATCAGTTTTATTCCGCGATTCAAACTGCTTAATCTTAATGATATTTGGCCATTTCGGAGCCAAAACTTCTGGTCTTACTGGAATGACAGATTGAAACTTACGACCCATTAGCAATTCACTAGGACTAAATCCGTTGAGCAGTGCCGTTGTTCTGTAAGCTAGGAGCGCCAAATATGCATCATTAGCCTTTTTAAGCATATTTGTAATAATTGTTTGCACCGAACGTTCCGCGAGTCCATTGCTTTGTGCATACCTTGGAGAACTGGTTATATGTTTGAAAACGTAACCTGTTTGAATGCAGCTGAATTATAACAACTGCCATTGTCCGAAAATACAATTTCTGGTATTCCATGCCGCGCAAATATAGACTTCATGTGACTGATGACTGTTGTTGAACCTAAACTGCTAAGCTTGGCAATTTCAATATACCTAGAAAAGAAGTCTACAATCAGTAAATACGTCTGGCCTTTTATCTCGAATAAATCTGTTGCTACTCGTTGCCATGGTCGACAAGGGAAATCAAATGACAGCATTAGCTCTGCATGCTCATTAGTATGCTCAATGCATTTTTGACAGGATTTGACCAATGTTTCCAGTGCGGAGCTAAGACCTATCCACCATATTGAATATTTTGCTCGCTCCCTACACTTTGAAATTCCCTGGTGACCCTCATGAATTCTTTCAAGTATTTCTGACTTCATGATCTCAGGAATAATCAGCCGATCCCCTTTCAAGAGTAAACCCTTTTGAAATGTGATCTCACCCCTGTATGACCAATATGGTTTCATCCTATCATTAAGTGCTGATTTGTCTGGCAATGCCTTATTGCAAAATGATATAAACTACCCCTGGGAGACCCTCCAGTAATTCTGACATTTTCTTTTGGTAAAATTCCGGTGCCGAATTAATTCCGAAAGGAAGGCGGTTAAAACAGAATCTACCGAAGGGTGTTATGAAACAGGTGAGATGACGACTCTCTTCGGCAAGGTTGATTTGCCAAAACCCACTTGAGGCATCGATTTTTGAGAAATATTGACCCCCTGCTAACTTTGACAGTGACTCATCTACGGATGGCATTTGAAACTTTTCACGTTTAACTGACTTATTAAGTTTAGACAGGTCTACACATATCCTCATTTGGCCATTGGCCTTTGGTGCCACAACCATAGGTGCACACCACTCGGTGGGCTAATTTAATTTTGAGATTACCCCTAGCTTTAGCATTCTATCAAGCTCAGCCTTAACCTTATCCATGAGAGGAATGGTAATCCTACGCAGGGTGAACAGCGAGTACGGCTGGGCATTTTGATCCAGCGAAATTTTGTACTCCCAGTCTGTCTTTCCTAACCCATTAAATAATTTCGGAAATTCATCGCGATAATGTTCGGATTCCGCGTCAAGAGAAGATATGTTTACTCTTTGATAATTCCTAGTCCCATAATCACAGGTCAACCAAGAAGTGCTTCCTTAAGACCATGCACTACATATATATGCTGAACACAAAATGCATCATTTGATTCCAATAAACATTCAAACTTTCCTAACACTTTTAGCTGAGATTTCCTGCACCGCACAGTTTTTTGTCAGTTTTCGTCAGTATAATTCCTATAAAAGTATTGAACTGTTTGTTTAAAATCACGGCCATATCCGCACATGAATCAATTTTGAACACCATTTTGTGATTTTTGTCCAGTGTAATGGATGTCTTCCACGGCTTGCATGACTTTGGAGCATTGAGATTCCCAAGAAAGTACTCCTCTGGTGGTCCCCCCAGATCTTGCTGTTGAGGATTTCCCCAACATCCGACTTGCAACACCTCTGAAAATGGCCTTTACGGTCGCACTTGAAGCACCTGGCATCTATGGCAGGACATTTGTCTCTAGAGTGTGCCTGCCTATTTCCACACCGTTCACAAACCGCAATCTTTCCGGAAGTCTACGGCCTCACTCTGCCTGGCTACTTTAATAGCTTTTTCTAATGTTAGCTCAGCGTCTAATTGGAGTTTTTCCGACAGTCTGTGGTTTGTTAATCCCACGACAATCCTATCCCGAATCATTTCATCGTGCAACGTTCCAAACTGGCAATTCTCTGATAATTTGTGTAAGTTCGTAACAAAAGTGTCTACACATGCGCCCTCGAGCTGCATCCGCTGATTGAATTTGGCACGCTCGAAAATTACATTCCGTTTTGGAATAAAGTACTTGTTTAATCTATCCGTGACAGTTTTGTAAACTTTTTGTTCCTCATCTGACAGTCCAAATGACGCTAATATGTCCTCAGACTCGCTGCCCATTGAATACAATAATAAAGGGTGGTGGGATGTTTCTCTTAAACTCGTTAACTTTGTGTTCAAAAAAGTATTTTGAACCTAAAGCTTTAATATTTTCAGAATTATCTTCCATTGTAATTTTATTGTAATTTCTGCAACCGAGTAAAGCTTCGAATGACCAGAGAAACCCCACTAACAACGTGGCAGATTTTAAATGACACTGCACGTCGAGATTTCGTGCAAATAGCACGAAATCCATACAAAACCCATAAATAGTGCAAATAAGTACATGTACCCGTATCAACACTGATGTAAGAGAATACGCGAATTATGTCATGTGCACTAACTGTGCGCCACTTGTGGTAGATTTGATTTATACTGTTATGATAGCGATGTAATGTTAGATTGCCATCCGCTAGCCAGGGAGACATTATTGGTGCGTTGAATAATACATCTTGGCATTTAGTAGCTGTGTAGCTGTAAGAAGTATAGCTCTTAGGATTTGTACGTGTTACCTACCACAGAGCTATGAAGCGGCATATAGAAAATATAGGCAGGTTTGCTGCTGGTATGCTGCACGTCGCCATCCGTACTTTCCGGTGTTGTTTCTGAAGAGTTTATATGCCTGCATAAACAGCCTCCGTATTTCAAATGACTAAATTAAAACTCGAACAGTAAATGTAGCATTCAAGGACCAAACTCAAACATAGAAACAAAAACAATTAAAAGGGTGATTAAAACGCAAGGTATCACAAAAATAAGGTGTTGACAATAGGACCACCGCCTTGGAACCGTCAGTAGAAAACATGGCCGATGAGTGAGGGGCGGTGGGGATGGGGGTTATTAAAGCAGGTTCTATGTTGCACCGAACTTCTCACTTACAATATTGTTATCCTAATAAAACGTCACGAAAACGTCATTGGAATGCAAATACATTAAAGAAGCTCATTCTGCTGTGGTAGTTCAGAGTACAGTCCCTTCTCGAGGCTGTGGTAGTTCAGAGTACAGTCCCTTCTCGAGGATTGCAATATGTATGTTTATTTTAATTGGAAAAGCTTGGCGTTTCAACTTTATATTGAAAATGTTGAAATAATTAGTAAAAGTAGATATAAAACTCGAACAGGAAAAGTAGCATTCAAGAACGACAGTCAACCATAACCACACACAGAAACAAACAAAATTAAAGATAAATAAAAGGCAAGATAATATGGATTAAAAAATCGAACAGGAAAAGTAGCATTCAAAGACGACAGTCAACTACAAACACACACAGAAACAAAGAACATCATTACAAGAAAATACAACATTACAAATGAATAAAAGGTCAAATAAGACATCACAAACACAGAAAGAGGGTTGACAATATGGCTACTTACCCTACTGTCAACCCAATTAAACGGGACAGTGTAAATAAAGAAATCCCCGTCATGAAATATTCTCTAACCAACAAGGCAGCATTAATAGGCTATATAAGTAAAACACATAAATGCTCGCGTATATCGAAATACAAAAAAGCAAAAGCCCAAAACACCACAATGAAGGTACTCGATGACTTGGCAGAAGCCAGAGCAACAAGAAAATAAACCATTGAAGGCACGACAAGACAAGACCGCAGACAAACATCAAACGCCAGCATGCCATCACAAACACAAATTTGAAAAAAGGTCACCGCCTTGGAACGGTCAGTGTCAAAAAAGGCCGCTGGGGGTGTAAACCAGGTCCTTGGGTAGATCAAACCGTACTCTTACCATATTGTCATCCCAATAAAACGGACAGTGGAAGTAAATATCCGCGCCAAGTTATAATCTCGAACAAACAAGGCAGTATTAATAGGCAATATAAGTAAAACACATAAATGATCATGTATATATAAAACAAAAAAGCCACGAAAGCCACAAAGTAAGTCCTCGATGACTTGGAAGAAGACAGAGCAACACGAGTACAAACCGTTAAGGGTACAACAAGACAAGAGTAAAGACAAACGACAATTACATTAGGTAACGGTTGCGCTGCCGGAGTAGCTTTTTAGTTATATTACATTCTTACTACAGTTTTATAGAAATTTCCAGGTATCATAAATTTTGCAATAACTTGAACTGTACTGAGATATATCTCCCTAGGGAAATATAGCTTCCTAGCCGGAACTTCATTTTTTGACCTATATAAAACCTAAATTTAGAATACAGATCAAGCATTTTTTCTAAAAATAAACACTACTACTGAGAAGTGAATGATGGAAAGAAACAAACATAGTTAAAATAAAAAAAATTAAAAAAAATAAAAATAATAAAAACATTGAATTATTTCAAATATTTATATTTTTTAAAATTAAATGAGTTTTATATAACTACACAGAACAAAAATCAGAAATATCCCAAGTCACAAAAGCCGTCTGCTTCAAAGTTTATCATTGTCAAAAGATGGCAGAATTACTAGATTGAAGACTTTTTACACGAGTCTGAGTATGAAGAGCGGCCAAAAACACACCAGCCTGTCCAGCCACAATCATCAGTGAGGTTTGCGCCTGTAAATACAAGTAATGTGATGGATTTTATTTCTGGCCAGCCAAATGCCAACACAATCAAAAAGACAGAGCATGACATGCCACTGTTTTCGTCGTTCTTGCATTCACAAAATGAACAGAGGACTATTGAAGTACTATCAACAGCAGAGTTAGATCTCAACTTTGGAAACTTCCTGGTAAATGTAAGAAAAAAAGATGGATCCGAGTATGAGCCCTCCACGATACGCGGATTTATGTCGAGTCTTGACAGGTACTTGAAAATGAAATATAAGCCCCACCAAGTTAACAAGAATCCTATCTTTCCTCATAGTAACAATGCGCTAAATGCTAAAT
>JAWPHD010010554.1:85000-92677 GCA_037043455.1 Cyrtodaria siliqua
TTACTTTTGTTATTAAAGTCAGTTTTTAAAGTGAAACATAAAACTTGGTGCTCGGTGTTGTATAATGTTCATCAAAGACTCCAGTAATGATCTACGGACAATCAATTAGTTACAGTACCAAGCCTGGCTATTTAGTATGGGGCCACACAGGTAGCTTGGAGGGATATATACACTGTACATTGCATGCAGAGGGCATCTGTCTAGGATAGATGTCTTCATTAAACTGGTAGTGTTCCAGAACTGAGTCTTGTTTATTAATATTGTCACACATTCAGCTAACAATATAACATGGTGGCAGCGGTGAAGTGATTAACAGCGACGCTGTGACTTTGCTAAACCAGAAGCATGGGAAAAATGGTTTAAGCGATTTAAAAGGTTCAGGTCGGCGTCGGGTTTGGAAGAGAAGTCAGCAGAAACGCAAATAATAAAAGTGTTTTCAGTCTTTTTCAGATAACTCGATCAGAATGTTGAATGGTAACATAAACAGCAGCACCATGCGGAGGACGGCAATATGCAATTTATATATTTATGCAATTTATATATAAGATTTTATTTGTAAAATTTATAACGCAGTAGAGACAGCCACATTCCTATCTAGAGTTAGTTTTCTGTGTTATTAACTGCAGTTTTTCTCTGTGTGACGTTGATTTGTTCTTTGGTCTTTCATTTTCTCTCTCTCTCTCTCACTCTCTCTCTCTCTATATATATATATAATAAAGGGGGGTGCCGGATCTTGGGGATACTGTGAATTCGGTAAATATAATAAAGCGAATAATATATGTCACCTTTCATTGTCACTGTCTCAATATAGCTGTGTGTGGTTGAACGCTTAAATGTGGCCCACTCATATGAGCTATAATTGTATGTATGTATTCGTCTATATGTTAATTGTGCCTCCAGACGAGTGTGTTATGATGTAGAGATACAGTTCATCAACGTGTGTTGCAGCTACCTTTTTTAAAGAGTGAATTCATACGCTTGATGTCTGTGTAGCTCGTCATAGCTAGGCGCCCTGCCGTAGTTCGTCCGAAGGTTGTCTGTCCTTGGTAGTTCACAACTGTTTCTCCCTATATATATATATATATATATATATATATATAGATGGGGAAAAAAACATGTATACAGTGCTACAGTTTATAAAAACTCAAGCGCTTTCGGCTAACGCCTTCATCAGGAGTACACAAACACGAAAATAACAAATACGAAACAAAAAACACTAAAATACACGGCAGTTTAAATAAAACTCTTTAAAAAACAACTTATCGTTTGACAGTGTTGCAGAAACTGTTTACTTTGAATAGACACTCTGGAGCCAAATGTGATACTAATAAAAGAACATATCTGGTTGGATGAGGGAAGAACTGTACCCTGACATTTAGTTATGAAGGGAGAGTAAAAATGTGAAAAAGATAACACAACCCATACCTCAAAACCTTAAACCTAAAATCGATACTGCAGGATAAAGTATAAAGCAACTCCAAAGCTAGTAAAAACAATGACTAAGACTAAACAAATAAAATAAAATAAATGGAGATATTTTGTTCAAGGGAAGTAACAAAAGTACTAATAATAGAACATTACTGGTTGGATAAAAGTAAAATTGTAAGCTGACATTTATTATTAGTTATGAAGAGAGAGTATGTGAGTGAATAACCCTACCTCTATACATAAGACAAAGAATCGATACTGCAGGATATAGCCAAAACAACTCCAAAGTTAATTGAATAAGGCTAAAATAATATATAAATGGAGAAAATTGGATCAAGGGAAGTAATAAAAACCGGAGTATGTGTGTTTACATTTTATATTATGTAAGATGTATCTAGTCCCCTTTGTTGATTCCTACTGGATGTTTTGTGTTTAAGCGTCTTATCCAGTCAAAGATTCACAAACCAGGTAATCCCGGTCGACCAATAGTATCGGCAAACGATCATCCAAAAGAAAAAAATCAGAATTTATAGACTTTCACCTGAGACCCCATGTTGTATCTCTATCGTCATACATCAAAGACACCACAGACTATCTTCGGAGACTAGAGTCCAACATATCAGTCCCGGAAAGCACTCAACTTGTATCATTGGATATTACATCTCTCTACACCAACATTCCTCACGAAGAAGGTATTATGGCTTGTAAGGAGGCATGGGATCGTAGAGTTCATAAAGATCCATCCACCAGCATACTTGTTAGGCTCCTCACGCTTATCCTCAAGTGCAACAATTTCGAATTTAATGGGAAAAACTACCTCCAGGTTCAAGACAAAAATGGCACCTTCATATGCCAATGTGTTTATGGGCAGACTGGAAGAACAACTCCTCCTATCTGTACCACTGAAACCTTTGTCGTGGTTACGTTTCATTGACGATGTTGATATGCAATGGTGTCATGGACCAGACACTTTACAAGCCTTTATAGACAAGGTCAATGCATTCCATCCCTTAATCAAATTCACAGCAGTGGTCTCCAATGAGAAACACGTGTTCCTAGACACAGTTTCACATATAGAGAACAATGTAATTATTGTTGACCTCTACTCCAAACCTACGGACACACACCAGTACCTTCTGCCCAACAGTTGCCACCCTAAACACTGCTGCAAGAACATACCGTTCAGTCTTGCACTTCGTATCAGACGAATATGTTCAAACACCAATACATCCGAAATCAGAGCAAGCGAACTTTCGGAGCACCTTACAAGGCGAGGTTACTGCAAGACAGACATTGTCAATGCAATAGACAAAGCACGGAACCTCAACAGAAAAGAACTCCTTGAATACCAGTCGAAGACAAACAGTTCAGAGCAAACTTTACCTTTCGTGCTTACATACCATCCTGACCTTCCCAATGTGAAACAGATTATTAATAAACACTGGTCACACATACAGGAGTCAGAACGTCTGACCAAAATGCTGCCTAGAAAACCCATTATGGCGTACAGGAGACCTAAAAGTCTCCGCGACATCCTTGTTGCAGCCAAGTTGAAACCCGACTCCGATACTCAGACCACAGGACAGTCAGGCCCTTGCCATACATCGAGATGTCAGACTTGTAAATACATGTCTCCCGCAAATTATTTTTTATCTTCACTAGGTGCCAAAACCACAATCAAAAGTGTCACAAACTGCAAATCCGCAAACGTCATCTACTTAATGACGTGCTTGATTTGCAAAAAACAGTATGTCGGTGAAACAAAGCAGGCGTTGAACCTCCGATTTAACCTCCATCGATCCGATTGTAAATTACGTAGGTTTGCTAGGTCGCCAGCGGCCGCACACTTCAGTTCAGAAGGCCACACGTTCAACGACTTGTCTCTGACATGCATCGAACACAATCCAAATTGGACCGACGCAGAACGTAAATTGCGTGAAACGTACTGGATAAGACGCTTAAACACAAAACATCCAGTAGGAATCAACAAAGGGGACTAGATACATCTTACATAATATACAAATGTAAACACACATACTCCGGTTTTTATTACTTCCCTTGATCCAATTTTCTCCATTTATATATTATTTTAGCCTTATTCAATTAACTTTGGAGTTGTTTTGGCTATATCCTGCAGTATCGATTCTTTGTCTTATGTATAGAGGTAGGGTTATTCACTCACATACTCTCTCTTCATAACTAATAATAAATGTCAGCGTACAATTTTACTTTTATCCAACCAGCAATGTTCTATTATTAGTACTTTTGTTACTTCCCTTGATCAAAATATCTCCATTTATTTTATTTTATTTGTTTAGCCTTAGCCATTGTTTTTACTAGCTTTGGAGTTGCTTTATACTTTATCCTGCAGTATCGATTTTAGGTTTAAGGTTTTGAAATAGGGCTTGTGTTATCTTTTTCACATTTTTACTCTCTCTTCATAACTAAATGTCAGGGTACAGTTCTTCCCTCATCCAACCAGATATGTTCTTTTATTAGTATCACATTTGGCTCCAGAGTGTCTATTCAAAGTAAACAGTTTCTGCAACACTGCCAAACGATGTTGTTTTTTAAAGAGTTTTATTTAAACTGCCGTGTATTTTAGTATTTTTTGTTTCGTATTTGTTATTTTCGTGTTTTTGTACTCCTGATGAAGGCGTTAGCCGAAAGCGCTAGAGTTTCTATAAACTGTAGCACTGTATAAATGTTTTTTTCCCCATCTATTAATTTATTCCAACATTTTCGTATCCCCGAGGGGATCCAGTGCTTTTTGAAAGGTATTTTGTAGATGTATGTATTTTCTCACGATTATATATATATATATTCACCAAACGAGTGATTAAATATAAATATCAACCACCCGATGGTAAACGGTTTAACCATATCTAATAAAGATATTATCTAAAGAAATGATAACGCTCTAAAAAATCAACACAATTCAACATTGCAGTAATTATCTTTATGGACATTTTGTAAAGGAAAGCCCTGACATTATTACAAGCAAGACAAATAGTTCCTTCTCTATCATATGTCTTCCGTATAAGCAACCACCTGCCACCACACAAATCACGTGACGGTAGCTGAGGCCATGTGATAACAAAATAGCGATAGACTAGGTAATTCTTGGTACAGCAAACTCTTGCCGTAACCAAAAGGCAAATTGGCAATAACATCATCACCTTCGAGAAGATGTTGAAAACATTAAACCTGTTTTGGCTTGGGTGTAGTCGCTTTTTTAAATTTACGCACAGCTTCTTAAATGTTCCCAAAATATTAAATGTTTGTTTACAAGTAACCAAGTAACCGGTGTGCATATTAAATATATATTCGCTAAAATTGATTTGTTTTTATAAATTATTTGTGTAACCAGATACCGGTTTTTACACTATTTACCTATATTATGAACAAAGCAAGTTGAAATATTGACCTAAAACATATTTAACAAAATTTAGCTGGATTTCAGCTATAAATGTGTATGGTGGCAGTGGTTTCTGTAACAGATGGGCTAAGTAACCACTGCGGGGATTTTGCCGTATAAGCTGAAGCAATGTATCGTTAATCAGGTTATGTGGTAGAGTGATGTATCGTGTGGACAAAGAAAGATAAAAATATCGGACAGAGAAAGCAGCATTCAAGGACGACAGTCAACCACAAAACACAAAAACAAACACGCAAACATACAAACGAGAAGGCAAAAGTAATAAAAAATGCAAACGACATCAAAAACACAAAAGGGTTGACAATAGGGCTACCGCCTTGGAACGGTCAGTGGCAACAAAGGCCACTGGGGGTGTAAACCGGTTCTAGGGTGCACCAAACCTCACACTTACCCTACTGTCATCCCATTAAAACAGGACAGTGTAAATAAAGAAATCTCCGCCATGATCTAATCTCTAACCAACAAGGCAGCATCAATAGGTAATATAAGTAAAGCACAAATATGCTCGCGCAAATAAAATACAAAAAAACAATAGCCTAGAAAGCCGTGGTTGACTGTCCTCCTTGAATGCTGCTTTCTCTGTCCGATATTTTTATATTTATTTCTATATATACACATAATGTGAGGTGTATATATCAAAATCACTCATGCATGAAATTTCTTCATTTTTCATAGAGAAACATACATTCTGTTAAATTCCAACAATTTTGAGGCATAAAATAGACCATAAGGCTGCTTTGGAGCAAATTTACATGCACAATGTCCAATAAAATATACAGTTTGGCTATAAAATGCCAGAAAAAATAGCAAAATTGAAGTAATGACTCAAAAGCTAAGCCTACCCCATATGCCTGTAGCAGTTTAAAGGCAACTAATACATTCAGATCTTGGCAACAGCAAGACAAACTGAATCACACACCAGACTAGTATATATTTCAGTGGATTATACCATTATCTCTAACAAAATACCAAATTAATGTGTTAAATAACAATGGTATGCATAGTGATTTCGTCTGAACTAATGAAGAAAAATTGGTGGGATTTACACCATGTTTAGCAAAAAACTAAAGTAAATGCTGAATTCCAAAAATCTCTGTATATTTCAGTTTCAGATTGTAAAACCCATCATCGCGTACAAAATTTACAGGTTCTCAGGCTTTCGATTCAAAGTAAGACTCCTCCAAGAGTCGCGTCATGTCAAAATGTCAGTACCGATACATGTTCAAGTTTTAGCCTCATACGGTACCTTAAAATAATAAAATTGCCATTTATTGTAGGAATGGTGACAGATATATTACCTTTTGCCACTAATCCACTTAAAGACACTTGAGAGTCTACTTAAAGTGGTGCTTTAGGGCCACTCCAAATCACTAGGACCTCCAAATGCCACCCTAAAACACACACATTCTATTTCAATTGCAAAAAAAACATGTTCTGTTGTAAAATTCAACAATTTAACATCAGCTTTTTTTTCTCACCTGCAAGCTAATCAACTGGATTTAGCCATTAATAAGAAAAATGCATTTTGTCCATCTAGGTGTCAGACCGGTGAAAATCAATAGGCTATATTTGGAGATCAGTTCCACAACATTCGTTCGCTTAAATACACCTTTATTCTGTGTATTAAACACATTTGGATAGCAAACGGTCCCATATCTGGAATAAAAAAACACCGAATCAGTTTTTCAACATTTCGCGTCATTCATTCACACTATGCGTATTTTGAAATAAACATCTGTCAAAACCACATCTCTACCTAACATCTGTGCTCATACTCTCCAAAGAAATAATCCTGACAAACACAGTAATTACTTACTATTCATGACAACAGACATACTACTTTAACCTCAGGTTAGATTTAACAATGAAATAGAAACTAATCTTGGGAAAAACACATGCAAACTAGAAACTTTGGGTTCTTTCAAGGAACTATTTCAGCACCCTACGACACGGAAGTACTTCCTGACTGGTCTGACACCATACGTGCTTAGAATAGAGGTATTGCCATGCTTACACATTAATTTATCAAGGATTTCTCCGGAGGTTTTGACCGACCAAAACAGATTGATTCCTGATTTTTCAAATACCTTTTCACTATAATTTATTATTTTATAACACGTTTTTTAATCGCGGACTGTAATATATTTTGTATTGATAGGGTTCGGTGATTTCCAAATTCTTTTTCCATACTCTTTTTAAAGTACTAGTAAGATAGAGAGAGAGAGAGAGAGAGAGCGAGAGAGAGAGTTGAATTGATTTGGATTTTTTTGCTCGGGTGGGAACCTGGGTAAAACCATCGACGTTCCACAAGCCAGCTGGATTGCTTCCTAGCGTAAGATATCCGGTCCAATGAGGTTCGAAACCACAGCGGTGAGGGGCAAGTGATTTTAAGTCAGAGACTCTAACCACTCGGCCACGGACGCCCCGTAATAATGAAAGAGAAGCATTGCCATATAATAAAGTATAACATAATCAGCTCTGCTACACACTCTTTCATTGTTATGTGAGTTATGCTATAACATGTTTGAACATGCAATTGACGTAACTACAGATACACTGTTTACAATAAACTATCACAAGCATCCTGTTTTTCCCATCCAAAACCATCAGCAGTTTCCTTTATCCCAGTATTTTTTATTTCTGTCAGTATTGGACTATAGTACTTTATATGACAACGTGGGGCACCAGCTTGTCGCCGAATATTTATTGTTGGACAATGTTTTCTTAGTTCTTTACATGGAAACCGTTACAATCTTGAATTGTAATCAATCAAAGTGTGTCTTATAGATGTATTGCTGAATTGGTCTGAG
>JAWPHD010010555.1:0-92672 GCA_037043455.1 Cyrtodaria siliqua
CACTTAATTCCCACATACTCCTTTGTGTTCCATCTTCCATCAGTAAATATTAATCCTTATTAAACATTGCTTCTTGTAGACGGTGTTTAAGCTTATAAATAATATTTCTGTTTTGTGTAGGCATTGAATTGAGTCGTACACTGTGAACAAGAATATTGTTTTAATAATTTCAGTTTCACCACAAGCCCTATGATCACATACGTCACCACCTCGGGCTATTCATCTTCTCAGTCAACCGGGCAATCGCAGCTAGCCGTCGGCAGCGCCGGGACTTTTGGTTCCACCGTGACTAACAGGCAGTATGCAGTAGCTGCTTATATTGAAACAGGTTTGGCGACATTGTTTTATAGTTTAACCGACAGAACGCAGTAGCCGCTTATATTGAAACAGGTATGGCGATACTGTTCTATAGTCTAACCGACAGTATGCAGTGGCCGCTTATATGGAAACAGGTAGTCTAACCGCCGAATGCAGTGACCGCTTATATTGAAACAATTTTCTATAGTCTAACCGCAGTATGCTGTAGCCGGTTATATTGAAACAGGTTTGGCATACTTTTCTATAGTCTAGCTTGCATGAAATTGTCCTAATACCAGGTACGATAAAGTTGCACTTAAAGTGCGTGTTTGGTAATATTTGCGTAAGGCCTCATTGTTATCGTTTATGTTTGTCGAGAGAATTAGGCTTCACCAATCAATTAGGAAACCAGCTACGGGCAAGAGTACTTGACTTGAGGAAGACCATTATGTTAAGAAGGAAGACGACAGATTAAACGCCATAGCAGAAGAAGAATCAAAGCAAATTGGAGATCGGACTTTGTTGTCGATCCTTCAAGATTGTCTCGACCAGCATCAATGAAGAAGTCTGGAAACCTGCTAAGCACAAAAGGATGATGTTGAAGAATACCCGGAGGAAACCAACTTTTAGCCGTCCAGACAAGTACCGCTTGAACGAAATCCAAGAATAGAACCTGTTCCAGCAAAACCAAGAACATGTTCCAGCACCAAATAAGAACTTGTTCCAGCACCAACCAAGAACCTGTTCATGCACCATGGTTGATAAGTTGGTAGGTAGTTGGTAGTTGGCAGTTGGTTATTCGAATAACCAACTACCAACCAGTTGCCAGTTGGGGATTCGTTTGTATTATTATAATAACAAGGGAATTTGTATGTCTTACTCAAGATTATATGTTAATACAAATAATCAACAACAAAAGGGAAAATTTTAATGTAAAATCTGAATCCCCAACTGGCAACTGGTAGCCAGTTGGTTATTCGTTGCGAATAACCAACTCAACTGGACATTTTGAACCGTCGACTGGCGAGAAAAAAAAACGATAAATTAATGAACAAAAATGACAAAGATGTGATTTTAATCAATATTAAAAGATTATTCACTGCATTTATTTATAAAAAATAATAACTTATACAACAAATCCGAATCCCCAACTGGCAACTGGTAGGTAGTTGGTTATTCGCGGCGAATAACCAACTGGAAATTTTGAATCACCGACTGGCATATAAATTCAATAAATTGATGAACAAACGCGTCAAACATGTGCTTATGATCAATATAACAGGTTTTCTTCATTGCATAGATATAAAAAATAAATATAGTAGCGACTTATACAAAAATCCGAATCCCCAACTGGCAACTGGTAGGTAGTTGGTTATTCGCGGCGAATAACCAACTGGAAATTTTGAATCACCGACTGGCATATAAATTCAATAAACTGATTAACAAACGCGACAAAGTTGTGATTTTGATCAATACAAACTGTTTATCATTGCATACATTAATAATAATAATAAAATAACGACTTATACAACAATTCCGAATCCCCAACTGGCAACTGGTAGGTAGTTTGTTATTCGCGGCGAATAACCAACTGGATATTTTGAATTACCAACTGGCCCGTAAATTCAATAAATTGATGAACAAACGCGTCAAACATGTGCTTATAATCAATATGACATGTTTCTTCATTGCATAGATATAAAAAAAATATATATATTAGCGACATATACAAAAAAATGCGAATCCCCAACTGGCAACTGGCAGGCAATTGGTTATTTGCGGCGAATAACCAACTGGACATTTTGAATCACCGACTGGCATATAATTTCAATAAATTGATGATCAAACGCGGCAAAGATGTGATTTTGATCAATAAATACTGTTTATTTATTGCCTTTCAATTATAAAAAATGATAAAATAATGACCTATACAAAAAAATCTGAATCTCTAACTGGCAGCAACTCGCGGCGAATAACCAACTGGATATTTTTAATTACCGTCTGGCATGTTGATTTAATAAATTGATGAACAAACACGACAAAGATGTGATTTTGATCAGTATAAACTATTTATTTATTGCATACAATTATAAAAACAATAAAATTTAATAATGACTGATACAAAAATTCCGAATCCCCAACTGGACATTTTGAATAACCGACTGTCGAAACTATTTGGTAAATTGATTAACAAACACAGGGAATAAGTGATTTTGATTAATATAAACTGTTTATTTATTGCACATGTTCTAAAAAAATAATTAGATACGACTAATACAATAAATCCAATATCTCTAAAATTTCTCGACAGACATATAATTAAGATTGATTTCTGGATGAGAAAAAAACGTCTCGCAAGTATATTCAATAAATTTATGACGATGTGAGTTTTTCAATAAACAATGCGCGCTTAAAAAATGGAGTAAATCAAGAGGAATAGTATCTTTATAAAAGTTAAAAGAGTTTAAACATTTTTAGTGTATCTTTTCTAAATATTTTTTCAAAATAAAACATGAATATAATTTTAAACTTGATAGAGGGAATTCATAAAAATGATTTACGCCGATTACTTAGCGTAAGTTGTTTATTGAAAAGCTACCCTGCTTCGTGATTATACAAAATAATACTCTGATTGACTGACTTTTTAAAGTTGTTCTATGCGCATGAGCTAAGGTTAACGTATAGTAACGAAACACATTGCTGTATGTCAGTCATCAAATAGCGAACGTACTGGAGAAATACCGTGACAAAAGACAATCCGGTATGCCTTGTAAGGCCGCATAGAGCTTACAATGCATAGAGCTCACATAAGCTCTATGCGTCGGACATACACTTTTTAACAGGTCTAACATGTCAACGCATAGAGCTTACGATTTCATCAAAGCACTGAAGAGACTACATTTTGTATTCGATTTGAATCAAAGTTGCACACAACCTGTGTTACCATAATATATCAGTTCCATCCCAAAGTAGGATAGACAGAGTTATGGCCCCTATATTTTCCAAAACTTACCATTTTGACTTTTGTAGGGTGATAGATCATATTGTCATCACGAGAGTGAAATGTCAAACGAGGCGTTAGCCGAGTTTGACATTTCCACTCGAGTAATGACAATATGATCTATCACTCTCAGAAGCATATTTATTTTATTATACCGAACAAAATCTGGTTCTCATTTTCAGGTTTTGTGACGTAAGCGGGAAACTGGTTTTCAATTGTTTAGATTAACTATAGTAAATATATTAAATTTGATGTTAACTTTGATTTTAACTATTTTAAAATTTTATCTTTTCGGTATAATAAAATAAATAACACATTGCTTTGATTTGGACAGTAATATTGTCAGCCTTCGGAGAAATACTGCCACCCTCGCTTGCGGCACGGGCGACAGTATTCTCCTCCGTCTGACAATATAACTGTCCAAATCAAAGCAATGTGTTATTTATATAATCATGTAATGTTCTGTAGGAATAATGCTATTATGTGACATAATACTGTTTAATTTTGTTGTCTTTAAATTTACATGCCAGTTGGTGATTCAAAATATCCAGTTGGTTATTCGCCGCGAATAACCAACTACCTACCAGTTGCCAGTTGGGGATTCGGAATTGTTGTATAAGTCGTTATTTTTTTTATTTTTTTTATTAATGTATGCAATGATAAACAGTTTGTATTGATCAAAATCACAACTTTTCCGCGTTTGTTCATCAATTTATTGAATTAACGTGCCAGTTGGTGATTCAAAATTTCCAGTTGGTTATTCGCCGCGAATAACCAACTACCTACCAGTTGCCAGTTGGGGATTCGGATTTTTGTATAAGTCGCTACTATATTTTTTTTTTATATCTATGCAATGAAGAAAACATGTTATATTGATCATAAGCACATGTTTGACGCGTTTGTTAATCAATTTATTGAATTTATATGCTAGTCGGTGATTCAAAATATCCAGTTGGTTATTCGCCGCGAATAACCAACTACCTACCAGTTGCCAGTTGGGGATTCGGATTTTTGTATAAGTCGCTACTATATTATTTTTTTTTATATCTATGCAATGAAGAAAACATGTTATATTGATCATAAGCACATGTTTGACGCGTTTGTTAATCAATTTATTGAATTTATATGCTAGTCGGTGATTCAAAATATCCAGTTGGTTATTCGCCGCGAATAACCAACTACCTACCAGTTGCCAGTTGGGGATTCGGATTTGTTGTATAAGTTATTATTTTTTATAAATAAATGCAGTGAATAATCTTTTAATATTGATTAAAATCACATCTTTGTCATTTTTGTTCATCAATTTATCGGTTTTTTTTCTCGCCAGTCGACGGTTCAAAATGTCCAGTTGAGTTGGTTATTCGCAACGAATAACCAACTGGCTACCAGTTGCCAGTTGGGGATTCAGATTTTACATTAAAATTTTCCCTTTTGTTGTTGATTATTTGTATTAACATATAATCTTGAGTAAGACATACAAATTCCCTTGTTATTATAATAATACAAACGAATCCCCAACTGGCAACTGGTTGGTAGTTGGTTATTCGAATAACCAACTGCCAACTACCAACTACCTACCAACTTATCAACCATTCCAGCACCAACCAAACATTTGTTCCAACACCAACCAAGAACTTCTTCCTGCACCAACAAGAACTTGTTCCACCACCAACCAAGAACTTGTTTCAGCACCAACGAAGAACTTGATCCAGCACCAAACAAGAACTTGTTCCAGCACCAACCACTCCTTTAGGATCTTCGAGCCCAATCATTGTGGCTTTAAAGTAGAGTAGTGCTAGTAGGGAGTAGGGCGTGGGGCGTTGCACCTTATATTACCCCTCACGGACAATCTAAAAAAACAACAGATTCTGCCACTTCTCTCTCTTGTTTGTGTTCATTCCGAGAAAGACGTTCCTGCGAAACCCAGCTCCTCGGACTAGTGGATGACCTGACTAGAAATCTCTCTCTCTTTAAGCAAACTGACTTAATTCTTTTGGATTTTAGTAAAGCCTTTGACAAGGTCAATCATCTTAAACTTCTTTTTAAACTTCATGAACATGGTGCCTCACCCGCTGTTACTAAGTGAATTCACTCCTTTCTCATTGGTAGATCTCAAACTGTTGTTCTAGGAGAGGATACTTCTTATGAGGTACCTGTAACATCTGGTGTACCACAAGGCTCTGTTCTCGGACTCCTTCTCTTTCTTCTTTACATAAATGATCTCCCTGACTCTATAGCCTCACAGGTGAGATTATTTGCAGATGACACCGCAGTCTACATCACTATAAATAACCCGTCTGACTGTCAAACCCTACAATCTGATCGTCTTCTTTTTGAGAAATGGGAGTCCAAGTGGGATATGGAGTTCAATCCCAGTAAATGTCAAGTTCTCCATATAACCAGAAATAAAAACTCCCTAAAACACCAATATAAACTTCATGGTCAAACACTAGAAGCGCTATCGGATGCAAAATATCTAGGCGTGGACATATCTCATGATTTATCCTGGAACACACATATTAATCTCATCACAACAACAGCAAACAGAACTTTAGGCTTCCTAAAAAGAAACATACCTACGAAACACGAAAAAGTACGCGAACACTCTCGTTAGACCACAACTCGAATACGCATCTACAGTCTGGTCACCATACACTGTCGCTAACATAAATAAAGTAGAAATTATACAACGCAGCGCAGTCGGGTAAACAACAACTATTCACCATATCACAGTGTAACAGATATGCAAACAAATCTTGGCTGGAGAACACTTAAAGACAGAAGAACTAACTCAAAATTGTTAATGTTTTATAAAATATTCCATCACCAGGTTGAAATTCCAATGCCTCCTTATCTCCAACACCCTATCAGAATGACCAGACACATGCACCCGAATTCTCTCATACAAATTCATACAAATGCAAACTTCTACAAATTTTCTTTTTTTCCTCACACAGTCACACTATTCAATTCGCTTCCTCATAGTATTGCTGTCCTGCCAAACATAGACAAACGAACTTTTTCCTGCGTAAAATACCCGCGAGGGGAGTATAGCAGTATATACAGATAGATATAGATTTGCTTCCAAGACATTTACTTTTCAGTATTTATTCAATTATGGTAAGCCTACATAGAAGGAGGTTAAAGAAGTGACCAAAAAAGCAAGAACAAACATTTCACAAAGTCATTAGACGGAAAGAAGCCTGACAGAAAGCAAACTGTTGGTTTGCTCCCAAATGAGAAGAATTCCAAAGACGTTTAACAGTTTCGAAGTTGTAAATCGTTTAACTGACATTTTGGCGCAGTCGCTGACATTGCCTTTGTATTTGCAAAGGTGTAAATCGTTTAATTGCAAATAACACCTGTCAGAATGACTGGTGTACTCTTACTACCAGTTATGGTAGAATAACGAAGAAAAATTGAAAACTCAAAATCGTATTTAATTATATTCAAGCAGGTTTAAAATTAAAAAGAATTATATATGAATAATAACGTCTCCCGAGAAAAATAGGGTAGGGCATAAAAGCCGTACTATAACGGCTCCCGAGAAAAAATGGGTTGGGGGTAAAAGCCGTAGCTTAGAACCAATCAAATTTAATTCCTTTGTACTCACGTTTAAACATGCTGTGCTGCTACTGTTATACAGACTTTATTGTTAAGAGTTTACATTTTATTATAATGTTTTTATGCATATGTGTTATGTCATATGTGTGTTTTCCCACTGGTACACTTTACAATTAAATCTGAATGCTAAATACATAATTGATTACTTTATGTTTCACCATTAGACCAATTTCGATTGCAAATTCATCTCTGTAGTTTGAAAATAGCAACTTTTCAATAACAATCGTTTTCTGATTTTTACATATATTACTGTTGAAAAAATACCAATATTCAAGTTTGAAATGCCATAATACAAAAACAACTATACAATATAAATATACAACAATATGCATAATAACATGTATGTACAGATTCATATCTCTTGTTCTCATGCCTTGTGTTCAATTTAAAATTTGAGTTTCATTTTACTTTTTACTTACCATGTGTATTTTTGGTACTTTATTAGTCTGAGAATCGATTTCATAAACATCGCTTTCAATCTATAACGCATAAGTTTAAAGTCCTCAAGCATTACATAAACTTGTTCCATTTCGCTTTTGTTGAAACAATATCTTACAGTGGGACTTTCTACTGATTCACATGTATATACTTAGTTCTGCTATTCACAATTTTTGCTACACATACTTCAAGAATGTGCTATTTTATAAACTGATTCCGGTATTTGAATATTTATAAATATATACGCCATCCCTCATCTTTTTTCCGAATAATGTAAATCTTCAATTTATTGACTGAGACAATGAAGACAATTTAAGTCAATTTCTTGTTTTATTATGCACCAAATTTTGTTTGCAAATGAAAATAAAAGCATTTTTTTATATGCGCATCCTTCTCGTTGTATTTATTGTCCACTACCCAGCACCATCTGATTCATGAGTCGTTGCCTAATTGGGTTGTTTCTATTATTTAAAGAAGCTTTTGATCAGCTTTAAGAACATATTCAGTTTTTCACATGCATTGCAGCTCCTTTACTTCCTTGTTTAAAGAAAAAATGTGGCGTCTTTGATGCCTTGCATCGAATTCGTCTTGTAAAAAATGGCATGAGACTATAACGGCATGAGACTATAACGTTTATTTCAGCTCATTCTCCAATGTTCACAAACGCTCCAGTAACGATTACGATGTACACACACGAGACCAGCACGGTTGTGCATACCTTTTCGGTGACCGACCTTGACCCAGGGGACACACTCACATTGGCGTGTACCAACTGTGACAGTTATTTCACGTTTGATGCAGCTGCAAGTATGTTTTGGGAATATTATATATACCTTAAGACAGATTATGCTCGTCAACTGATTAGAAATTTGAACAGTTTGCATATCTAAGACGGCTTAAAAACACTAAATCTTTGCGCAATTTAAATTTGAGAGGTATTTTAATAATTATATATATATCCTGACCTTTTAGTGAAATAAATAAATAACGGTGGGGAAATAAAGATATTAACACGAAGCATTGTTTTTCAAATTAAGATTTTGCTGCATTAAAACATGGTTGGCTCATTTCTGTAACAATGCAACCGGTCTGTTGTAAAATAGCTAGATAAGGTTGACCTGAACACTTTATCCCTATCGTATATACGGTGTTTTTTTAGAATTTTTAGATTATTAAACTCTATTTAGTTGTTGGAGTTGTAAAAGCGTTCTTTCTCCAGCGATTATAACAATTTAGGCATTTTGATTAACCTCCAAACACAAGAGTTTCCCTTATCATGACAAGCATAACTTGTTCTCATTTTAAAGTAGCTATCCCGCCAACAACAGCCAACTTTTACAACATGTGTACACCGTTTCTAACCCTACTGACGACGAGGTATGTATATAAATTACACATTTTGAGAATCCAAACTCTATAGCCACAATATAAACGGCTTCAACTAGGTAGGCCAAGCCCCAAAACTGGGGTGTCCAGTTAAGTTACTAACTCAGCATTCATTTTACACATATTCAATCACAGACATTTTAAGTGTCCGTGAAAAAACTATGCTTTTAATCGGCAAATATACATTTTGTTAAACGGGTTTGTTGTGTACTTTTGCCGTTATTTGACGGGTTAGTTTCTTAAACACTGCGTCAGAAAAAACCTTAGACACAGTATTTATAATTTACGGTCTGAATTTTTTTCTGAAAATACACATGAATCAAAGTTTCAAACGCATATTGGATACCTTCTTGGTCGAGGGGTTAACGACGCTGCGTTGTTAACGTTAGATCGCCGCTGCGGGTTCAAATCCCACTGTAAGTGAGAATAAGCCGATTCTTACGGATGGCGGGAGGTATACAGTACTGGTTCTACCCAGGAACAAGTGGGTGGTCTGCCTCCACCATTACGGATGGCGGGAGGTATACAGTACTGGTTCTACCCAGGAACAAGTGGGTGGTCTGCCTCCACCATTACGGATGGCGGGAGGTATACAGTACTGGTTCTACCCAGGAACAAGTGGGTGGTCTGCCTCCACCACAAACAAACAGACCGTCATATATGGTTTACATGCGATAAACATGACGTAAAACACCATTCATTCATTCATTCATTTAATCCGAGTCTTCTCTGACCTTACCAGCCCTTTATATCCCCGCGAGGGAGAGGAGCTAGCGTCTCGGTTTTAAGTAAATATATCTAAGAAAGTATGCATTGAATTAACATTTCAAGCATCTAAAGCAATTTTATTTACCTATTTGAACCAAAATATGTGTGATATTAATCTTAATAAAGTTGTAAAGGTCAAACTTTTTAGACGATGTTAAAAAATATTAAATTTCCAAAATTTGTTATTATTCAGGTCAACTTTTCCTTTTGGCACTTTCAATTTCCTTAAGGGGATGGCGTGGCGCAGTCGGTAGCGCGGCGGATTTGTAACCGGAGGCCCCGGGTTCAATCCTCCGTGGTGCCACTGAGTTCCGTCGGTGTGTTTTTGGGCAAGACACTTTACCTTAGCCTCGTCCGTCGGATGGGGTCGTAAACCGGGCGGTCCCGTGTATCAGTCTATCCTCCGAGGAATCTATTTGATAATAAGAGTAGGGCAGGTTCCCGGATTCCTATATATCCTTCCCCTCTCTCTGGGGCGGCTTTAAATAACCTATACTGTGAGTGTGTTGATGAGCCGTTAAACAACAATCAATTCAATTCAATTCTCTGAACAACATCCAGTTATCTTTAAAGTTTAGACCCTAATTATGCTCCGAGAAGAGTTCTTTCCACTCCAAAAACCCCTCGATGTTGTCGGTTGATAGAGTTGATAGTGGGCTTATTTGATGAGGGGAATATGAATGCATTCAGCTCGCGCGAGAATATAACGGGAATTTAATTAAAATGCAAAATGACAATATGGCGGATATAGCAAATAAAAGTTAATTCAAAACATAAATGTTTTATTGTGTCACTACAATCGATAAAGGTGCAGTTTTATCATTGCAGCTTGGTATAAAAAACATTAATTGATCGATCTGTTAAGGACTATTGGTCAGGCACATGGCGTAAAGAAAAACTTCATTTTTGGCGGTGCTAACGCACCGTCAGAGGTATAATGGTGGTTTTCAATGACATTCTAGGAATGTGACAAACCTAACAGCACAACACAATGCAGCACTACGCCAGAAGAAGTAGTCTCTCATGCATGCCTTTAATTTGATGCCCTAAATAAGAAACAATGTTCAGAATAAAGGCAATTTATTATTTATTTAGGTCATACATACCTATTTTATCAAAATTTCACTAAGTCAACTTTTTATCATCTGTTTAAAAGGTTATAACTCAGTTATAATCGTGCTACAAGCAGACGATAGAAAGTGTATCATGTTACTAAAAATAGAAAAGTCAGCGCTGCTGAAGGGCATAGTATGAATATGGAATGGAGTCTTGGTGTGGAGTCTTGGAGTGGAGTGGAGTGAATCCCATAAACTTTAATGCTTTTTGTTTTCAGTCTCTGTGGTATGACTGACATATTGGACATATTGGAACCCTGTATACCCCTGACACTGGATGTCAGTGTCCTGTCCTAAGATTAGTTGGTCACTCGGGACTAGTTTATGTCATGCCAAAGGGTCATAATGCTTCAATACTGGGGTTAATGTTTGGGTATCCAAGTTCATTTATGTTGTTTTTAGATGGTCTGTCCCTCACATTAAGGTTAGCACATGTCTCATGGGACAATGCAGCTGTACTGAGTATGTTAGGAACTGTGCACCTTGTGAGGGTCATTCAAAAATATTAAATTGATAATTATCCAAAATAGTCACTCCAAATCTGACTCCAAGGTCACTCCAATTATTCACTCCACTCCACTAAAAGACTCCACACCAAGACTCCACTCTGTATAATATACTATGCCTCGCTGAAGCGCTTGCTCAGAAACAAATCTATGGAAGCTAATTCGGGCCATATCAGTTAGCTAAAATATGTTTAAATATGAAATTGGTAATGAATATCAATCATTTGAAACATCAGTGAATGTAAAAAACAAACCATGGAAGTTAAATTTACAGCACTTCCATTTCCCATCCATTCCAACACTTACAAAAAGCACCGCCCATCAGTTCCTTCAGCACTTTGATTAACAATGGTGTACCTCGAATTTTGGATGATGTGATAACATGGCTTACTGTATTTAGAAATGATGTCTCGTGTACCATTGTTAGATAAATGGACAATTCTATGGACAAATTTATTTAACATAAAAAACAAAACATCTACGAGTAAAATTGTACTAAACTTTTAGAATATAAAGGGCACTATTTCCGTATTTCTGATATTATGTTTAAATCAATAATGTTGAATTACTGTCATCTATTATATCATTGACATTGTTCATGCCTATAATATGCATTTGGATGAAAATTTCAATTAACCATACCCAATCCATTTTGGATTTTCTTTTCAAAGATGGCTGACCAATAGCCCTTAAGCTAAATTATCGTAAAAAGTCGACCCGATGCAGCAAACATCGTTGAACGTGCATGACTGTGTGTTTTTAATAATCCCCCGGTTTTTACTTTAGGAGTTCCTCTGACCCTAAAATCCACACACACAAAAAAAAAGAAAAGGCTTTTAGGGTCAGAGAAGGTTCGGATTATCGTTCATTTAAACACATATTAGAGATAGTATTATTGTGCATTTAAAACTAAGAACACATGCTATAATATAAGTTCGAACACAGACATAATAATAATACATGTAATTTGTTTTTAGGTCTTTGGCTCGAATTATTATGAATTTATTCAATAAATTCTTTTCGTTATTATTATTTTTGATAGAACATTATTATTTTTGATAGAACGTGTGTGTTGTTTTTCAGAAACTTTAACTTATGCAAGTAAAAAATCCCGAGGAACACATACCTATACGGTGACGGTGAGTGACGGGTGTAACACGGCCGTGCAAGGAACAGCCACTATCATACTCTTGAATGAGGTTTGTCACGTGGGTTGTAGCTATTCGGATTAAAAATTATATATTTATGGAAGGCGGGTGCTACCATGTTGTGTTTTCTAGTAATGACTTTGTGGGGAAAAATATCAAGTTACGACAGCACGAGAGTACGACAGTATTAAGACAGTAATAAGACGAATAAGACGAACAACCAAAGCAAAGTAAAGTGATAACTTCGGTGTGTCCTTAGAGGGACGTTTCCCTTAGCACCGATCGTCGCAGAAGGGTAAAAGCGGGTTTCAAAAATAGTCAATTCAAACGTATATACTGAAACGCAAAAATAACGCAACTCGGGAATTTCCGCTATATATTGTATGTACAATATGCTGCTGTTAATCGAATGGTACATGGTTACGTAAAAATACTAAAACAACACATAATACAGCAAATAGTATTGCTTCAAAGTTTCATTATTGACAGAGTACGTGTTTGGCTCAAGCATGTGAGCAAACTTAGGATGCACAATTTTGCAGACTCTTTACGTTAAATACAGTACTGAACATGCTCAGTTTTTCAAACAGGAACTTCAACATTTATGAATTTCTTGTTATAAGGTGTAGTGTGATTAAAACGTCTACAACATCGCAGTTGTGTCCTTTCTCTAATTAACTGCAACTTTTTTTTTACAAAACATCTTGGGATTTCTTTGGAATATTATGTGGAACTAAGTGTGCAGTATATACAATATATAGCGGAAATTCCCGAGTTGCGTTTCTTTTGCGTTTCAGTATATGTTCGGTTACCTATGGTAATAAGGCCGATGTTCAGACATGCTAACAAATTGACTTATAATTAGGATATACAAAAAGGCACACACTTATTGCATGTAATGTTAGTTGGCCACTGTAAAGATAAAACACAACATTAAAGAACGAGTCAACATATACTTACAGTTCAGAACAAGTTGCCAACAGAAAAGAGAGTAAGTTGCTAAAGCTGTCTTCAAAATGAGAGTCCAAAAATAGTACGAAATAATGCCCTAAACGGTTGCTTGGAGAATAAAACTCAAACCTGATTAAAATTCTGGGAAACTTACCTTATCATGTAAATAAACATGTCTGCTATTAACATCAACAAGGAAATAGGGGGTTTAATACCTTCTAAGAAACATTGCTTCAGATGTATTCTAACACCGGGTCAAAGGTCAAAGATATTATTTCGTACCCTGTCTACTTTCACTTCTGAAATGTATATAAAAACTGTCAAAAACATGATGGGCTCCCGTTTCAAATATCAGCAACATGTCAAGAATACAGTTACAGCCAAAATATAACAGGAAATTGCACAAAAAAATAATTAAAGAAAAAAAAAGATCAGCACACTTTAATACAGAACTATTTTCGATGCACCAGGCGAGCAAATCCGGCTGATTTAGTGTAATTAAAACTAAATATCGGACTATCTACGTTAAAGAACCATAGTGAGCAAGAAAGTTCTCTCTGAGAGTTTAAAATACGTTTTTTCATCATTTTATTCATTCACAACATATAATTTCGAATTCCTGTGATCAGGAATATGTCATGACCACACTCATGTTAAGCTTCAGATGGATTTTTTAAAAAAGAAGGTTTACAGAGAAAACTGCATCATTTCTTTCGTTCTTTGTTTCTGCAGATTGTTAACATGTCCTACAATATAGTAAAAATAAGAGAAAGTGTCGTCCCATATCTGGGCCCTCCAGGAAACAGACAATGTAGATCAGAAGAATTGACAAACTGTGTTCCTTCTTTTGGTAATTTTCAAAATGATGTAATGAGATCAAAAGCGAACATGTTTAGTATTAATCGTCCTAAATTCAGATCTATGGATTGAGAATCTAGGCCGTTGTTTAAACAATAGTTGCATGATTATATACAGAATCATGAATTGATTTTAGTTAGATTAACGTGTATAATTTCGAAAAGGAAGTTCATATTATGTTTCGTCTGCTAGAAACCAAAAATAACGTCACTCCCAGCATCGACAACCGTTCATGAAAAAGCCACGAGCGCAGCAGATCTGCACACCATTGTAACATCTGACAGTTCCGGTGATACGGTCAGTTGCCAGTTGGATACTGTCGAACCAGGTTCCGGGGTATCCAAGTTTGCTGTCTCCGGTAAGCACTTAGTCTATATCATCTGCGACGCTTGCTTGTTTTCAAGACAAACGTCTAGAACAGTTCTTCTAAAACAACTTTGAAGTTTGAATGAAATAGTCCTGGAAAACAAATCGAATACAGCTGGTTTGTGTTGTAAAACTCATTAATCTGAATATGATGCTTTATGGCTCTAACACATTCCTGTTGAGTCATCGAAGTACACGTTATTTTGTCGCCTGCGTAGCATGGCAAACACTTAGGGATCACTTTGTCCATCGTCGTCCGTCGTCATCGCCCGACACACTTTAACATGCGCAACCTAACCAGGGCCATAAATGACCAATGTTCATAAAACTTCACACACATCTTCATCTTACCCCAAGGAATGTCTTTCAACATGTCAAATAACTTCGACTTTCCTTTTGGTAGAGTTATGTCTCTTTTTGTAAAACTTTAACCTGCAACCTAACCAATCTGAAATAAGCATACGGCAGGCGACACAAGTGTTCCGTGGAACATCCTTCTAGTTGAATTATATGTACACTGACTGTTACAATACAACCCCATATTAATTAATAAGCCTTATTAATTTTAACAACACAATCCAATAGAGTCGTCAAGTTTTCCCGATCCAAACATAAACCACTCACTCACTCACTCACTCAGTACATTATGATAGATTTCAGGTTTTGATTGACACTAATTACTCTTTCAAATCACTTTAAGTATAAGAAACACATATCACGTGTTTGGAGAAATATTACATTAGTGTGTGTGTGTATTTCTAAGGATTATAGTCCCTCCACCTACGACAGGCGTCCCGACGATTATAGGCACAATGTCTGGACTCTTATATGTGTGTTGTTGTGTGATGTGATGATATGTCTACTTGAAGCAGCGAACGCAATGGTTTATTTATAGTGCTGCAAAACTGGAATACCACGCCGTAGTAGACCCCCACCCACCCAGTCACATTAATCTGACACTGGTCAATCAGTCGTAGCACTACCCATTATTTGCTCGTCAGGCAAGGGTTACAAGTGACTACTCCATTTTTAAAGTCTTTGGTATGACGCGGTCAGGGGACTCGAACCCATGACCTCCCGAATGCAAGGCAGACGCTATAACCACTACACCACAATGCTTCGGTGAAATATTACATTAATTGACCCTTATTTTAATTAAAATGAACAAAGAAAGCAATACCATTCATTTTCTACTGCACAGACATCATTAACATCTATTAAAGACACCATAACAGCTTTGTGTAACGTACTACATGAACAATCCAGCACCACCGCAGGTCCAAGTTCAACGAATCTGTGTTATATTATTGTAGATAAATCAGCAATATACGTATAATACACGAAACAAATATATAGTTGGAATTGCCTCGCAAATGTCCGTAATCGGAGATTACCTGGTTCCGGAAATAGACGATGCAGCCCTAACAAACAATGGCTTTTCTGCATCTATTTTTGTAAACGTTATAAATAACGCACAGAACGCTGAACGTTGCCGCTGCTAATATTGCTACTGTAACACAGGTTTTACACTATCACACATCGCAAATCCTGCTTTTGCCTACACCGATGCGAAGTATTACAACATCAAGATAAAGTGCACAGACGGTGAAAACAACGTATACTCCAATTTTCAAGTGGACATCATAAAAAATCTCCAGCCAACATACACGGCTGGCTCTGGATACCTGCCTGGTAGGTATAAAGCACAACATACTGACACTGTCAGAACTATTACGTCTCGTTTGAATTAAACGCTTCTTATATTTGATTGAACCTATCACTTCCAAGCATGCAATCCTACGCATAGCGACATCTGCTGATCCGGTTAAGCTAGCTAAACCAGTCAGTTATTTTCCAGCCGTTTCCACTATATATACTTTTTTTTTCATCGGGTTATTCCTCAGTACCATTAACCCTGCAACCAGAAGTGTGTGTTTACAGTTAAATGGTGAAATATCGTGCCTCAACCGGGACTCGAACCCAGGGTCTCTGGTTTACAGTACAAGCGCTCTACCAACTGAGCTATCGAGGACATACGGTTAGGAATCGATTATTCGCCATTTACTGTACTCGGTTACAGGTGCTTAACAAACCCCATCATTTTCAATGAGTGTTCATGAATCTAAGACTGGTAAATGTCGTATTACATTTCTGCAACATGTTCATGACATTTAGATACACGAAACATAATGTTTCTAGCTTTAGTATTATTTTAAATTATTTATAATTACAGTCGGTGTTCTTAATTCAATATATACGAGTCAAATGTGTTAAAATTGTTTAATTAAGATTGCCATAAAATAGCTCGAAATCGTAGCAGCAAAAACGTCATAAGAGTCATCAAGTCATGGCATATCAAACAGATTGTGTTTTGTTATTTTTTTTCAAAAAAAAAAAGAGTATTTTATGCAGGCTTAAACAAAGATTGATTGATATAACGGTAATAACTTATTATGCGTATTTATTTTTATGACTTAACTACCAGATGAATTTATATTAAACAAAAAAAGAATTTTCAGTTATGTGTAGTGTGGCAGATTCTTTTTTTTCAACCATTCAAAATCGTTCCTGGTTGTATTACACATGTGTAAATACAAAATAATACGAAATTGATGTTCGACACGGCTAACAATGGACGTTATAAACATATCAACACACTGGCATTTTAAAATGCTAATATGCTTATTAAACACTTTTTCTTTTACTCTTCAATACATGTTATAACATAGTATATTTTATACTATAGCCTCTGTGTCTGTGGACCGAACCAGTGGAAAGACGATTTATACTCTAACTGCTACAGACACCGAGAGTGATAGCTTCACGTTTACAAAAGCTAGTTGCTCTAAAACTACATGCCCGATAAGTGTTAGCTCAGGTAAGCGAAGCAAAGTTACTTTCCAATTCAAATAATATTTTACGTGATAGCGTGAGTGAGTGAGTGAGTGAGTGTGAGTGAATGAGTGAGTGAGTGAGTGAGCGAGCGTGCGAGTGGGTAGGAAAAAATAAGGAAAATAATTGTGGCGACATTCCTAAAACGAATTACTGTACATTACAGGTAATTACATCTTGCGTGATTACTAGTGTTGTTTCGATTAATCTATTACATCGATCATCGATCAGTTATGCCTTTGATCTGATTAATCTATTACATCGATCATCGATCAGTTATGCCTTTGATCTAATTAATCTATTACATCGATCATCGATCAGTTATGCCTTTGATCTGATTAATCAATTTTTCATGATCGACATTACTCGGTTGTTCAAAGTTATGGCTATATCATTCTCTTGTACTAAAATACACAAGAAAATAAAATGAGCTGTAATTTTGCAACACGTAATGACATGTTTATAGTGGGTAATTTTTAAAATGTATGTTGGTCAGTTTCATTCAGTTCCTTTATTACCAGAACATACTTGAAATGTGATTATTTACTTCATTATAGTTTGAAAACGGCTTACATTTGTCTTCATAGCAGCCATGTTTAATCGATTAATGATCGATCATCGGTCGGTTAAATGTTCTGATGATCGATCATGAATTTTCAGCCGATTCCCAACACTAGTGATTACCGTTATCTAGTTCCACAAAAACAGTTCATTCAATAATAAGTATCTCTTCCATCGTTACAGCAATTCTAGCTTCTGTGAGTACCGTTAGCTAGTTCTACAGAAACAGTTCACTCAATAATAAGTACCGTTACCAACATCGTTAACACAATTGAAGTTTTTGTACCGTTATCTAGTTAAAAAAGAAACAGTTCACTCAATAGTTAGTACCGTTACCAACATCGTTAACACAATTGAAGTTTTTGTACCGTTATCTAGTTAAAAAAGAAACAGTTCACTCAATAGTTAGTACCGTTACCAACATCGTTAACACAATTGAAGTTTTTGTACCGTTATCTAGTTAAACAAGAGGCCCAAAAGGGCCTGTAGACCCTCTACTGTGTAAAACAGGTTTTATCGGGAGTTCAGGAGAAGTAGTCGGTACAAAGCTTGTTTTACCCGCTATAAACATGAGATGATTTGTTGCAAAACTGTAAATGGTTTTATTTTCTTGTATATTTTAGTATAAGAAAATGAAATAAGCCACAATTTTCAACAAATGAGTCAAGTTGAACATGTAATCGATTGATCAGATCAAATGCATAACTGATCGATGATCGATCAAATCAACAACAATACTGATCATTCCTGCAAAGTTTCACTGAATCTGGCCAGGTAGCCGAATTATGCACGTATCGTACCTTTGACGGTTTGTACTCGGGTAACTAGGCGATTCGTATTGTGGCCATTGGACGTCCCATACCCGGGCCATTGTACGTTTCGTATTGCAGTTTATGTTCTGCTTATAAATCTTGTAGTTTTTATATTCATTTTTAAAGAGACACACCTTAATCTTGAAGTTTGTATCAAGCATTTACATCAAATACATGGTAACATATTATTAATAGTTAGGCATTGCCCTGAATTTTTGTGTTTCTTGCTTTTTTAGTCAACATAACCTCTCAATCTGTGAATATAATGCAATTCATTACAAATCTAATAATTATGTGTGTGGCCATGTGGAGAATGGAATACGTGGTTTCCTTAAATTTTACCTAGTTTTAGACATGGTGGCCATCTTGAAAAACTGGCGGCCGCGAGAAATACAAATCTGAAGGGAACTTCCCTAAAGATCATTGTGATTAAGCTTCAGCAAACTCATTCAAGCGGTTTCAGAGAAGATGTCATATTTAGCCTTTTCCTATATAAACTTTGGGTCGCCAAGGCGGCCATTTTGATTATTGGAAGAAAACAAAAAACACAAACTTAATAGACGCCAACCATTGTGATAAAGTTTTAACAAAATCCTTCAAAAGCATTCAGAGAAGATGTCATATTTAACTTTTTCCTATATAACTCTACGTAAACGTTGGATCACCATGGCGACAATTTTGATTATTCGACGATAACGAAATACATAAATTTGATCGAGAACATCTCAAGGAACATGTATATGATATTTCTTTAGAATGGCATAAGAGGTTTCGGAGGAGATGTCGTTTGAAATTTCCTTAAATTTGACCTAGTTTTAGCCATGGCGGCCATCTTGGACAACTGGCGGCTGCGAAAAACACAAAGCTGAGGCGCACTATCCTCAAGATCATTGTGATAAAGCTTCAACAAAATCCTTCAAGAGGTTTCAGAGAAGATTTCATTTTTAGCATTTTCCTATATAACTCCATATAAAGTTTGGGTCATCGTGGCGGCCATTTTGATTATTCAACGATAACAAAAAACAAAAATTTGAAAGAGGCCAATCCAAGGAACATGTATATGATATTTCACTGGAATGGATTAAGTTGTTTCGGAGGCGATGTCGTTTGAAATCTCTTTAAATTTGACCTAATTTTAGTCATGGCGGCCATCTTGGATGACTGACGGTCGCGAAAAACACAAATCTGAGGAGGACTATCCCAAAGATCATTGTGATTAAGTTTCATTAAAATCCTTCAAGCGTTTTCAGAGAAGATGTCATTTTTAGCCTTTTCCTATATAACTCTATGTAAACTTTGGGTTGACATGGTGGCCATTTTGATTTTTCGACAATAACGAAATACACAAACATGATAGAGGCCAACCCAAGGAACACGTATATGCTATTTCACTAGAATAGAACAGATGGTTTCGGAGGAGATGTTGTTTGAAATTTCCCTAAATTTGACCTAATTTTAGCTATAATTCTAGACGATGTGTGACCAAGTATCGTTAACTGTTAAAGTATATCACTCAATTATAAGGACCAAGTAAGCGAATATTAACTATAATTACAGGCATAGTAAGTAAGCAATAAAGCAAGTAAGCAGGCCAGCAAGCAAGTAAGTTTATGGTTCACATGAAAATAAAAAAGTATATATTGATAACA
The DNA here is from genome assembly GCA_037043455.1 of Cyrtodaria siliqua. Classification (NCBI taxonomy): domain Eukaryota; kingdom Metazoa; phylum Mollusca; class Bivalvia; order Adapedonta; family Hiatellidae; genus Cyrtodaria; species Cyrtodaria siliqua. The sequence continues at coordinate 20,373 of JAWPHD010010555.1, forward strand.
AAATATCGGCGTTATATTGCTATATACATTTGACTGTACTACCTAAAACTACATTATATTCACAAAGATTTCGAAGTAGAGCATCATATTTGAAAACATTTTTTTTTAGGTAATAATAAATTTGCAAAATGTCCATACTTGTTTTTCATAAGGTACATTCTGCATTTTGGATAAGATATCTTCCATTATAAAATACCGTTTTGGAATATTTGTAAGAATGATCTTAGTGAGACTCATCTAAAAGGCAAGATAATAAAAGCAGCTCCATATTTGAATTAATGAAATTAGAGCAAGAAAGCCGTGTATTTATACTTACTGGAGCTGTGCTTATATATTGTGCTGGCTTTATAAACCTATTCTTATCCTGTGTCGGGAGTAATTCTAAGCGTTTAAAAATGCTATGTCTGTTATAATAATATGTTTTAATATACATTTTGCGGATTCTTGCGTAACAAGGAAAAAACAAAATAACATGGTATTCATCTTCCAAATCAATACTATGACAGCATTGGCAATATCTTTCATTTCTAGTTATTCTATTACGCAAGTATCTACCAGTCTGTATTGTTACTCTATAGATGCTGTAAACATATGATGAGATCAGCTGTATATTTATTATTGATTTTGACCTTGAAGGAAATTAGAATAGATGTAAACATGTTTACCGTTTATGCAAATTATTTATACAAATTCATTTATGATGAAAGATAAAAATATCGGACAGGGAAAGCAGCATTCAAGGACGACAGTCAACCACAAAACACAAAAACAAACACACAAACAGACAAACGAGAAGGCAAGAGTAATAAAAAATGCAAACTACATCACAAACACAAAAGAGTTGACACTAGGGCTACCGCCTTGGAACGGTCAGTGGCAACAAAAGGCTACTGAGGGTTTAAACCGGTTCTAGGGTGCACCAAACCTCACACTTACCCTACTGTCATCCTATTAAAACAGGACAGTGTAAATAAAGAAATCCCCGCCATGATCTAATCTCTAACCAACAAGGCAGCATCATAAGGCAATATAAGTAAAACACAAATATGCTCGTTTTAATAGAATACAAAAAAACAACAATAGCCTAGAAAGACGCAATGAAGGTACTCATTGATTTGGCAGAAGCCAGAGCAAAAAGAGAATACACCATTAAGGGCACGACAAGAAAAATCATAGACAAACATCAAACGCCACCGTCCCAATGGGCTTTAGGTAGGCGTCATCATAGGGTCCACAGCCTGTCCAGTCATCGTACAATTAAAGAGGAAAGCATAGTGGCGAACTGTAAAAGGGTCCACCACCAAGCATGCAGTACGTAGCAAAATGATAGGGTAATAACCTCTTTTGATAAACTTTTTAAAAAGTATAACAAAGATAGTATGAAAGTGAGCATGACCAAGAATCTTACGAAGTTTATAAATCACATCACCATAGAAGTCAGGTTGTGATAGTTCTCGTTGGACGGTTTTAGTGGGGAAGCTTTTGGAACAGTCTATGCCAGTATATAAATAGACTTCGGGAGCAGCTCAGCAGATCAGTTTCAGCATTATTTCTTAAAGTTAATTAATTTAGATTTGGATGCTTTTAGAAAATATAATTGTGAGAGGATTAAATACATATTGTGCTCATTCATAATAACTGTGAAATTGGATATTTGTACTAAACCGGAAATATTGGAAATTAATTTGGACTGAAAGGACAATTAACATTTGGATTAAAGAGACACTTACCGTTTTGGATTAAAGGAACATTGGATAATTTTATTTGGACTTAATTAAAAAAAATGGATATTAATGAAACACTAGATTTGTGTGGATTCTGTAAGTGAATATTTTATGTAAATAAATGTGTTAATTATATTTTTGTAATGCTGGTTTTGCTTCTTTGCTCGTTACATTTAAAACACAAATTGGGGGCTCGTCCGGGATAGGAATATTTTCGGTGCTTTAATCATTGATACATTGCTTTTGGCAATAATAAAATAATAAATAAATGATAACAGCACAAAATGAATTGTACATTTTGTACATTTTCAATATTATAAAGAGTGAAACCAGTACAATCAAAATGGTTTTTGAACGTTTTTGATAGAGAGATTTGTTGCTACTTAGATTCACTTAAAAAGATGAATTGCTCTTGCTTACAAAACATTATAAGATGAGTAAATCTGAGATTAAACATATTTTGGTGCAATTTTTGGTTGATGAAGACTTTTTTGGAGAGGAAGCATTACATTTGTTGGTGGAAACAGAATATGATTTAAAATTAAAATTAAAAGAAATTGAATTACAATACAGAAAAGAAATAGAATTGGAATACTTGAAATTGGAAAAAGAAATGAAAGAAAAAGAAATGGAAAAAGAAATGCAAGAAAACGAAATGAAAATAAAATTAAAGAAAGAAAAAGAAAGAAGAGCATTTGAATTTAATAGAGATGCGCAAAATAGAGTTGGCAAGCAAGGCAAGTTCACATTTACCACTCTCCCACTCATCTACTTTGGCTGTTACTAAACATATTAAATTAGTACCACATTTTCAAGAAAATGAAGTTGACAACTATTTTCTTCATTTTGAGAAAATTGCTGTAAACTTGAAATGGCCAATAAAAAATTGGACATTACTTTTACAGAGTGTTTTAATTGGAAAACACGCGTGAGGTTTACACTCAGTTAACTGTAGAATAAAGTTCCTCATACCAAACTGATAAATATACTATCTTAAAAAGCTTATGAAATGGTTATTGAGGTATGTAGGCAGAAGTTTAGAAATTGTCAGAAAGTAAGGGATCAAACACATGTTGAATTTGCTCGAACTAAAGAACAATTATTTGTAAGATGGTGTGCATCCAAGAAAATTGGACGCAATCATGATAAGTTAAGGCAACTTATTCTAATTGAAGAGTTCAAAAAGTGTATTAACAAAGATGTTAAGACCTATTTAGATGAGCAAAAGGCTGAAACTTTAGAAAATGCTGCACGTTTGGCGGATGATTATTTCTTTCGTTCAGAAATCAAGCCCTCAGAAGCATTCTTCATTTAAGAAACCCTCTTACTCGCACGGCAGTACTTCTAAATCTCAGTCTGATACATTAAGTACTAGAACTTCTAAACATCAAGCATCTAATGAGAATACTGATAAAAAATCCCTATCTCAAATTACTTGCAATTATTGAAAAAAGAAAGTTCACCTCATTTCTGAGTGTTTTTCTTTGAAAAGGAAGCAACAACAAAATGAAGTCTCACCTCTTTAAGGTATAAACCCCAGTCTTGTGTTGTAAACAATGCAATTTTTTATGTCAAGAAATCCAAGACTGATTATGTTATGGAGATTTATGAACCATTCATGTCTGAAGGTTCTATATCACTAACTGGGGATTCGACCAAGCTTATCCGTATTAACATTTTGCGAGACACAGGATCTTCTCAGTCATTATTATTAGCAGATATCCTGCCTTTTTCTGAGAAGACTTATTTTGGTTCTAATGTATTTATTCCATAATATGTATTTGTCATCAGATTTGGTTACTGGACCTGTGGTTATGGGAATAAGATCGTCTTTGCCATTTGAAGGTGTCCATTTGTTACTAGGCATTGACCTAGCTGGAGATAAGGTCGTGGTTAATCCACTTGTATCTTGCAAGCCTTCTTTGGATCAATCCCCTGATCCAGGTGAACAGGATATACCTGATTTGTATCCGGCTTGTGCAGTTACTCGAGCTATCGCAAAAAGAGCAATTGAGAATGATCTCTCTTCCGACATTAACTTGGCTGATACTTTTATGTTTCAGTCTTATAATACAGAGGTTAACAAATCACTTGATATTAGCCCATCTGAATATCAGACGGAGTACAGTGAAAATAACATTCACTTACCGAGATCATTCTCCTTCTATTAGTTTGAATGACAAAGATCATGACAAACTATCAAGATCACAATTTATAAGTGAACAGCATAGAGATCCTGAGATGTCTAGCTTATTTGATAGGGCCGTTAGTAAAGAAGAAGCTTCACAAGTGTCAGTTTGTCAATTACCAATTGTGGTTCCTATTCATACCATATGGAAATTCTCAGTTTGGCCCATGAAAGTCCGATGTCTGGTCACGTAGGCGTCAATAAGACGTATCACAAGATTTTGTGTCATTTGTCTTGGTCAAATCTCAAAAAGGATGTTTCACAATACTGTAGGTCTTGTCATACATGTCAAATGGTAGGAAAGCCCAATCAGAAGATTCTCAAAGTCCATCTTCAACCTATTCCTGTATTGGATGAACCTTCCAGTAAAATAATTGTGGATGGGTGGCCCCTTACCTAAGACGAAGTCTAATAATCAGTATCTGTTGACGATTATGTGTGCGTCAACAAGATGTCCTGAAGCTATTCCTCTTAGGAATATTAAGACAAAGTCTATTAAGAAGGCTCTTGACAAGTTTTTCACATTAGTCGGCTTTCCAAAATATGTACAGTCTGATCAAGGGTCGAATTTCATGTCTGGTATATTTCAACAGTCATGCATGAGTTAGGCATTCAACAGTTTATCACCCGGAGAGTCAAGGTGCTCTAGAAAGATTTCACCAGACACTGAAAAAAATGATTAAGTCATATTGTTTTGACACTAACAAAGACTGGGATGAAGGTATCCACTTGTTGATTTTCGCCGTTAGAGAGTCTGTTCAAGAATCTCTGTGTTTCAGCCCATTTCAACTTGTGTTTGGTCACACTGTTTGTGGACCACTTAAGTTACTTAAAGACAAAATTCTCTCAGCAGAAGACCCTTCTTTGAATCTGCTACATTACGTGTCTGATTTTAGGCATTAAAGGTCTTATCTCAAATCATCTCAATCAAAAAATGAAAACAAGGCATGCTTTGTCTGCTCAAGAAATAAATTTAAAACATGGTGATAAAGTTCTTGCTTTATTACCTATTCCTGGAAGGCCTTTACAACTAGGTATCACGGTCCTTATACCGTAGAGAAAAGGATCAGTGATTTAAATTATAGTATCAATACTCATGGAAGGCGAAAGCAATTTTGTCATATCAATATGTTCAAAGAATACATTGACAGAGATAGCCTTTCTTCACATTTAGTTAATGTAGTTTGCTCTGTCCTACTTGAAAATTACAGTGGCGGATTATAGATTGAGTATGAACAGTTCGACAAAAATGATCATAGCTTATCGAAATTACAAAACATTGACATTTTTGAAAAATCTTGACGAGAAACTGTCACATCTAGATAAACAATTAATACATGAATATGAGCGCTTATTTTCGGATGTTTCAACACGAACTGACAAAATTTACCGTGATGTCGATGTTGGAAATTCTACTCCAATAAAACAGCATCCATATAGACTGGATCCTTCTAAACAACAATATCTCAAAGAAGAAATTCAATACTTAGTGGACAATGATTTCATTGAACCAAGTAAAAGTGACTGGAAGTCACCATGTATTCTTGTGTCGAAACCGGATAATACACACCGGATGTGAACTGACTTTTCTAGTCAACAGAGTCACAAAAACTGTTTCATTTCCAGTTCCACGAATTGACGAATCTATTGACAAAAATTTGAAATGCAAATATGTTACAAAATTAATTTGATTTTTTGAAAGGATTTTGGCAAGTTCCTCTCAAAGAAAGAGCAAAATAAATTTCAGCATTTGTAACTCCAGATGGACTATTTCAACAACACACGGGAAGACCATTTACAGAACATTAGAAGTTTCTTCGATCGTCTTACTGATGCGAATTTAACCGTCAAACTCAACAAAAGTTAATTTTGTCGCGCAATTGTCACATTTTTATGACATGAAGTGGGACATGGTCAGGTTAAACCTATTGAGACTAAGGTCAAGGCTATTTTTGAATTTCCTGTACCGACTTGTAAAAAGTAACTGATGCGTTTTCTCGGTATGGCTGGTTATTATATAAAAGTTTGTATTTTCAGTCATTGCTGAACCTTTGTCAAATGTATTGAGTAAAAGAAAGAAATTTGCTTGGACTGAAGAATGCCAACAGTAATTTGACCAATTAAAAGTCATAATGATGAGTGCACCAGTGTTTTCAGCAACACATTTTGAATTTCAATTTAAATTAGCAGTTTATGCTAGCGACATTGGTGCTGTGCAGTACTTCTGCAAGAAGACAGCAGTGGTGTTGATCATCCAGTTTGTTACTTTTCTAAAAAGTTCAACAAACATCAGAAAAAGTATTCAACTATTGAAAAGGGTGTCTTTCACTCATTTTGACATTAAAACATTTTGAAGTGTAATTAACTTAATCTATTTCGCCAATAGTTGTCCGCCAATAATTGTCTTCAGTGCTCACAATCCACTCACATTCATAAAAAAAATAATCAAAGATTAATGAGGTGGAATTTGATGATGCAAGAGTACAGTATTGAAATTAGACATATCCGAGGAAGAGCTAATCTGATTGCGGTTGCCTTATCTCGTGTTTCAGATACAAGTGTATATTTACATGTAAATCGGTATAATTCAATACATGTGTTGACAATACTTGTATATTTTGAATATGTCATGCTAATATATATGCTTTGATATATATGCTGAGGTTGAGATATTGTTACATTATTGCATTTCTTATTATATTTTGTTCAAAAGAATGATTTATTACATAAATCATTCCTTTTCATTAAGGGGAAAAGTGTCACCCTATAGATGTTGTAAACATATGATGAGATCAGCTGTATATTTATTATTGATTTTGACCTTGAAGAACAGCTAAAATTAGAATAGATGTAAACATGTTTACCATTTCCGCAAGTTATTTATGCAAATTCGTTTATGATGATGTGGACTGTTCTCATTGGAAAGTTTTAGTGGGGAAGCTTTTGGAACAGTCTATGACAGTATATAAACAGACGCTGGGAGCAGCTCAGCAGATCAGTTTCAGTATTCTTTATTAAAGTTAATTTAGATTTGGATGCTTTTAGAAAATATAATTGTGAGAGGCTTTAATACATATTGTGCTCATTCATAATAACTTTGAAACTGGATATTTGGACTAAACCGGAAATGTTGGAAATTAATTTGGACTGAAAGGACAATTAACATTTGGATTAAAGGGACACTTACTGTTTTGGATTAAAGGAACACTGGATAATTTTATTTTGACTTAATTAAAAAAAAAGGATATTAATGAAAAAATGGATTTTTGTATTCTGTAAGGGAATATTTTATAAATGTGTTAATTATATTTTTGTGCTGCTGGTTTTGCTTCTTTTTTCGTAACATTTAAAACTTGTAACAGTATTCTTAACGAATGTTCTGATATTCTATTTTTTAATATGGTCTCAAATTACATGGTAAAATATCAAGATATGCTTTATAATTAAAACTCAATTCAAAATTTGTATATATAATTCAAATACACCAATTAATTCCTTACCTACAAACCATTCTTGTATAAACAATCCACATCTCTTTGGTGTTTATAAAGTATTTAAAATTAACAGAATTTGGATCATTCCAGACACTTAGTCTATTACGCACAGTGCCTTTTTCATTATATCGAGCGCCGTCATCATTATATAACATGATTGTGTCTTTATATAGAAATCTTGTATAATCATATAGAGTAGTTTTGTGTTTTTGTTAAGTAATTGCATCATAATATACAAAGCTTTTGTCTGTATATGCAATCATTATAGAGTATTTTGTCTTTATATACAGAGTTTTTGTCTGTATATGCAGTCCTTGTATCATTATAGAGTATCGTGTTTTTATATACATTGCTTTTGTCTGTATATGCAGTGCTTTCTTCATCATAGAGTATTTTGTCTTTATATACAGTGCTTTTATCATTATAGAGTATTTTGTCTTAATATACAGTGCTTGTGTCTGTATATGCAGTGCCATTATAGAGTATTTTGTCTTTATATACAGTGCTTTTGTCTGTATATGGAGTGCTTTTGTCATTATAGAGTATTTGTCTTTATATACAGTGCTTTTGTCATTATAGAGTATTTTGTCTTTATATACAGTGCTTTTGTCATTACAGAGTATTTTGTCTTTATATACAGTGCTTTTGTCTGTATATGGAGTGCTTTTGTCATTATAGAGTATTTGTCTTTATATACAGTGCTTTTGTCATTATAGAGTATTTTGTCTTTATATACAGTGCTTTTGCCATTATAGAGTATTTTGTCTTTATAGACAGTGCTTTTGTCATTATAGAGTATTATGTCTTTATATACAGTGCTTTTGTCTGTATATGGAGTGCTTTTGTCATTATAGAGTATTTGTCTTTATATACAGTGCTTTTGTCTGTATATGGAGTGCTTTTGTCATTATAGAGTATTTTGTCTTTATATACAGTGCTTTTGTCTGTATATGCAGTGCTTTTGTCATTATAGAGTATTTTGTCTTTATATGCAGTGCTTTTGTCATTATAGAGTATTTTGTCTTTATATACAGTGCTTTTGTCTGTATATGGAGTGCTTTTGTCATTATAGAGTATTTGTCTTTATATACAGTGCTTTTGTCTGTATATGCAGTGCTTTCATCATTATAGAGTATTTTGTCTTTATATGCAGTGCTTTTGTCATTATAGAGTATTTTGTCTTTATATACAGTGCTTTTGTCTGTATATGGAGTGCTTTTGTCATTATAGAGTATTTGTCTTTATATACAGTGCTTTTGTCATTATAGAGTATTTTGTCTTTATATACAGTGCTTTTGTCATTATAGAGTATTTTGTCTTTATATACAGTGCTTTTGTCTGTATATGGAGTGCTTTTGTCATTATAGAGTATTTTGTCTTTATATACAGTGCTTTTGTCATTATAGAGCATTTTGTCTTTATATACAGTGCTTTTGTCTGTATATGGAGTGCTTTTGTCATTATAGAGTATTTTGTCTTTATATACAGTGTTTTTGTCATTATAGAGTATTTTGTCTTTATATACAGTGCTTTTGTCCTTTTTTATTTTAAAGTTCTACTTTCTTTTTGAAGTTCTACTTTCTTTATAAAATGTGTTTTTCTACTAATGCAGAGTTGTTCTTGTTTTATTTCTTATGGAGTGTTTTCGTCTTAGATACTGAACAAATGTATTTACACATCATAAATAGTATATTCATGCATATTTGTAGCTGGTGTAGTGACAACATCAGGAACCCTTGATGAAGCCGGATATGACGTCACTATTACAGTGAATGATGGTACCAGATCAGAAGACAGAGTTTTGTCTGTTCTTGTCTCAGGTAAAGCGACTTCGTTCTTTATTAAAGGGACAGAGACGGTACATTCCTGAAGTTTTAATTAGATACTTAACTAAATCCCCAAGTAACACTTAGATGAAATGTGTGTCACCAACATAAATTAATTATCTCTTTAACTGACTTAGAAATTTAAGTGTTTTCCCACATTTTAATTTACATTTTTACTTAACGAAATTGCTTTGGTGAAACACGTTTCTTTTACTTAAGTGGACGTAGAACACACACTTTAAACTCATTTTTTTTAAATAGCTTAGAAGTAGGTATTTCAATATTTTTGTAAAACACTACTGTATCCAAAAATAATTCTGCATATACTATTTTCTAAGAATATGTATTTGCTGTATTTTGTAAAATAACAAGTATTGTTTTATAATTTACCAAGCATGGATGGTTATTACCAAACGTGTAGATACTGTTCATTTGGGTTTTAGGATAAAGCAAATGACATCGTAAAATAATACAAACTATAATTTGACTTAAGGTGAATTAAAGCTACACAACGACGATATATTCTTAAAGGGACACTCGACAATCTTGAGTGTTTATCAAGCATTGAAATTAGCGTCTCCAGTTATTTATTCTGTATCATTTTGACTTTAAACCTGCTTGCATATAATAACTAATAACAGTTTGAGTTTCCTCGTTTTTATCTTATTCTGCCAAGGGTTTTAAATATATTACTGGTGCAATATTTTCAGCAGTTAATAATATACAAAAACAATTTTCATTATACTATTCGTATAATTGATATTAATGATTGAACAAATGCAGGTTATGTAGAAAAACAAACGGGACGCCGTGAGTTTTGAAAAAAAATCAAGATTATCGTGTGTCTCTTTAAAATGTACATTTCCTCACAGTAAGAGAGTTCGTGGTATTTGATTTGTGTGTCAACATTCAATAATAAATTCGTATACCAACAGAAGGTCCGCTTACGTTCAACGACCCACCACTTTTCATCAACCTGCCGGCTACTAAGAACGTGGTGGAGAACACAGCAGTCGGAACTTACCTGTTCCAAGTCATGTATGTCGATAAGAACCCGCTACAGACCTTCACACTCACGAAGTCGGCCACGTCGCAGGCGGCCGTAGATACGTATTTTGCTTTTGATGCAACTAGTAAGTCAAATAAAAACAAGTAAGGTTAAGCTCTTCCTGTATTCTGTTTTTGGAATTGCATGACAATCTCGAACTGCTGTAGCATCTTTAACCGCATTCGCATGTTTGGCAGATCTTGAACGTGTTCGACGATTTTTTTTTGATTTTTTTTTTTAAATCTCGTCTGTTTTTGACCAAAAAAACCCAAAAACACACACGCTAACTTTTATAAATGTAATATTGTCATCTGTTGATTGTCGATAGTGTCTGTGTCTGCGTCTGTACCCCTGGTTAACGTTTTGTATGTAAGCTTGCAGGCAACATCTTAGAGCCAGGTTCTATAACTGATGCTTTTAACAAAATTATCGAATTATAGAAAGAAATGGTTAAATTTGTGCATGTAAGCTTGTGAGACGAGCATCTTCACCGACAGGCGGTGCCTCATGTTTCACTGTGTGTTAAACGTATTGGCCCAGTTGTTCATAGATTGGTAAACTTAACCCAGCGTTAAGTGTCAAATTTCAAATCACTCTGAATTTCCGAAAAATGAATATTTCTACTAGAAACTGAGCATGTTAAAGCATTACGTTAAGAAGAAATTAAAACTTTCAGTAGTACAAAACGTATTTTATGAGAAAATGCACTTTGAAAGTTTACACTAACAATAGTGCAAATAGAACATCTTTGTCATTGACGCACGTTTTTTAAAATACAGCAAAGCGTCACATGACCGTGCAATAGTCGATCTGTGTCAGTGACGCGCTTGTTTAAATGAACGAAGGAAGCAGATACATTGTTTACACGGCTCACACTCCAAATTTTAATTTTATTAGTAAAAAATCAAAACTGTTATCTGTTATGATATATAATAAAACAACTATATAATGCCTTGGGAGTCAATGGATTAGAACTATTTATCCTCGGGAGTGAATACTGAGCCATGAAGGATAATATTGCACTCGGCGTGCCGCATCGTGCAATAGTACCCTTCTCTGGTCAGTAGTCACTCACTCTGATAGTTCTAACCATTGACTTCTAAGGAATTAAATATATGTATCTTCCGCGTTTTTATAATAGCAGGATATTTAAACTATAATGGAATTTGCGCAACAATGACATTTTCCGTAGGCCATTTCTCATCTTCTAGGTGGTAGACTCCATATAGGGTAATACTTTATCTAACATTGGACATTAAATGAACGAAACAGAAATCCTAAGTAGTACTGTGTATTCAATGCATGTTTAAATAGAGAATATTTGTTGTCTTGTCGTGAATAACAGATTTTATTTCATCTCGAAGTGATCAAACTTTATATTTTCACGAATGCGAAGCATGAGTGAAAATATTGAAATTTGATCGCTTCGAGATGAAATAAAATCTGTTCGCATGAGTGAAAATATTGAAGTTTGATCGCTTCGAGATGAAATAAATTCTGTTATTCACGACAAAACAACACATTTTCTTTTTCTTTTATGCTTTATAATCAAAGTGTACTGCTGTACTGCAGTATGCAGAAAAAATAAATAAAAATTGACGACTCCATTGTCTTAGTTGTTATCATAAAATTGTTGTTTTTAATTCCCCATAACTTCTAAACTACCTAACCGATTTCAACAATCTACGACTCATTGTGTTAGTTAATTTATTTCCAATCCAATGATATAACTTGTATAGCAACTGTCTGAAAAAATGTAGTTCGAAAAAATAATGACCAACTGACATTTTTCACAGTGAATGAAAACAATTCTGAAATACTTGACCAGTTTTAAAAAATATAGCTAATTTTCTTAGTTAGACCATTTACAGTCGAATGATTAAACAGTTATTTCTAAACAAATAAAATTATAAATTGTTTTTGATATTGAAAAAAAAGTAGTTCCGGTAGTGAAAACATAAAGCGCTATATTTCACACGTATGAAATACCACTTTTATTTCACTGTCGATGTATTTGAAGCTGGCAAAGTATCAATAAAAGCCAACATCGACTACGACACAATCGGAAGTGGCAGTGATCTAACGGCGAGCACTGTGACCATGACCTTTACGGTCTCGGACGGCACGGATACCGGAGCTGGCACTCTAACATTGCAAGTGGAAAACGTGAATGAAAGTCCTACAATCGTCATAACGACAAGCGCTTTAACGATAAACGAGGGAGTGGTAATATTAATTGCTTATTTTACTAAGGCGGTTTATTTGTGCTGTTATTTTGTTATCAGAATAGGTAAATATGTTGTTTATGTTTTGTTTGATATAATAAATGTTTTACGAAATATTTTTACATGCACATACATAATCAGTGCAGAAAGTGTCCAAGAAGAAATATGTTCAATGTAGTATGTGAATCAGTTAAAATATGTAAACACTATAATATGCAGTTATTTTATTTTATTGTTTTCTCTCTATCTCCCATTTAGTCCCCTGCTGGGGACCTAGATTTTCGCGCGTCACCGACGAGAATGTTAGCAAGAGTATAAAAGATAAGATAAAATAATACAGCGGGATAATGTACAGGGTGTGTTAAAAAGATAAAAACAGGGAAGGTTTCTTACGGGGGACGTGTTCAACCTGGCTAATAGCCAAGCTGAACTGTGGCAATGGTAGTGCCACTATGCTAGAGGACAGTGAACTCTAATGGACAACAGTCCGCGAGAAGAAGCAATACTTACAGTAATCCGGTTTTTTTTTATTGTCACATCGTGTCAAGATCGTTTGAATTAATTCGTAATATAGGCGTATTGTTAGAAGCATTGGCTGCATTTTCAGACTGGTGGTACGTTTAACAACCCGGGGCTGAGCGTGACGGACCCAGATATCACTTCCGGTGACACTCACACTTATTCTATGGACTGTGGTGCAGACTCTAAATATTTCAAACTAACTAATAATCAACGGGTAAATATAAATTAAAGTTAAATACAGTAACTAATGCCAGTTCGTCTTGCTCCAGCACTGTTGTTGGTTGTTCTGGAATATGACACAGTATCAAATGTTTGCAGTTAGAATAATATAACAAGTATTACATACGATTGACTCTAGCTTTGGCCTATCGATCACATATAGCTATAGTCTAGATCATCTGAGACACGTGCTTGTTTTCAAGACAAACGTCTAGAACAGTTATTCTAAAAAATGTTGTTTGAAGTTTGCCCAGATTCTGGTATCGTTTCTGATTGGCTGATACGGATGCACCTTCTATCGAAGATATGCAGACCGACAAAAAGACACTACATTAATAAATAAACAAAGAGAGAAATGTCATCATTATATCGACGAACTAAATATGGATGGTCAACAATACTATAATAAAAAATACACGTGCTTCCGATATTATTTTTTTCTGCACAATTGGTCAAGACGTTTGTATTTACAACCAAGCGTCGAAGATGATCAAGACAAATATAACTACAACATACCGAGTGCAAAACTATTGTATCTCCTTCTTTATGTAGTTATACATTAATAAGGCGTTTTCCTATAAACTCATCGAAAATACTCTGACAAGCTAGTATTCTAAATATAATTTCCATGTCGTTTGATGCTCTGGAAGATTAAGAAAGGAAGTAGACAATTCAAGCAAAACAGTAGTTGTCAATTAATTAATGTAATGGAAGGCAGAACAACTAATCCTTTTACTGTTCAGATGGTATGTATTTTAATTTTATAATCAACATTTATGAACAGGTACGCTTAGCACGAGAATATGACATGGACTCCGGATTGAGTGGAACCGCCACGTGCACCGTCACGGTAACGGACGCTGCAGGACTCTCACATTCAGGTGGTCGATTTTAGCTCTATTGGCAAAAGGCATAATATGACAAATGCGCTACTGCGTTATCGCCCTTGAGCATGCAAACCGTAGGTTTAAAATATATTATTGGAGCAATACAAAATATTGCTCAACACTTAGAAATATGCAAAAACAATTTGTTTTACACTATATTCTTATAATTAATATTAATGGTTGAACAAACGCAAGTCATTCAAATTTAGTCCAACAATTTGGTGGTAGGCCATAAAACCGTTAGTTTGATGAAGTTGTTTCTTTAAAGGAGAATAAGAGACGATAGTTGAAAAAATAGGGGTAGAATATGTTGCTATTTGATATTCTGTACAGGTTACAACGATACTTCGGTTTACTCGCATCTAATATCATTTCCACTTAACCGTTACATATGAGAATCATTTTGACAAGAAGAGCGCCACGGGCCCTTTTGGTTCTATTGTTTAATGATGCCCACGTTTGGTATCAGGTTTCGTTAAAGTAAAGGAAAATGAGCAAATATTGCAATATCCAATATTATTTATAAATTGTAAGCTTTTATCAGTTGTTTTGCAATTGATAGTTGATACTAAAAAAAAAAAGAAAAAAAAAAAAGAAAAAAAATTGGAACCATTTCATTTTATTCCAGGGAGCATAACTTTGACAGTTATTAACATCAACGATCACATTCCCAAGTTTCCGCATCACAATTACGTATTTCTGGTGTCTTCAAATGCGGTATTTTTCACGCTGGTAGCGAATCTCACGGCCTCAGATTACGATTCTAATGCGTTCGGGTCTACAAATGGCATTCTGACATACAGTTTTGATACGGCGAGCGATGGAAATTTCTTTCAGGTATTATACAAAACAAAAACTGAAAATTAAAAGCGAATGTTCGGTTAATTCATAAAAAAATGTCGACCATGTTTTAAAATGCATCTCACATTTATGTTAGGCCATATCTTATGAGATCACTGCCCTACTTGCGAAACTATATAATCATGGATCTTGAATATTGTTCCTTCACTCAAGGATAATATTTTTCAGAGTTGACCTTAATTATGTTTGTTTTGATAACCTTAAATCTGAGCTAAAAACACGAACACGCATACTTATAAGGTAAAATCAACAAGCAGCCAAAGTTTGCGTAATCGGTGTGCAAAATATTGATCATGGGCTATTGCGCGTTGTCTATATTTTCAAATGTATGTCACGTTAAGGTGAAATCTGTGAAAATAGTGGGCAACTGACCTACTTTCGATTGCATTTATCTGCTTTTGAAATCAGTGACTATAAAAGGCATATAACTTGAACATTATTGCTGTTGGACCATTCTTTCAATTTGACCCTAATTGCTTTTTTGGTGACCGACGGCGACAACAATAACGACAGCGACTACGACTACGACTACTGCTACATGCTGCTGCTGCTGCTGCTACTGCTACTGCTACTGCTAATACTACTATTAAACAACTTTCATGTGTTCTTACTATTGCAATAATCATTTAATATAACGCAGATTGACGCCTCTGGTATACTGTACGTACGAGATGTGAGTTCCTTTGACGCCGGGTCCTTCTATGTGTTAAAGGTCGTGGCCACGGACTCGGGCTCCAGTCCCGGCACGTGCACCGTTACTATTATATTCCCGGACGTAAGTAGAACCGTATTGCTGTAGTCGATGTTCCATACTAGCGCAAAGGAAACGCATACAATGGATCATTAAACGTTAAAGGGTCACACGGCAATCTTGATGTTTTTATCAAGCATTAAGATTTGCTTCTCGATTTATTAATCCATTATCATTTTAACTTAAAACATGCTTGCATAAATTTAATAAAAATGTAAAATATGTTTAAGTAACTATATTATTTGGGCAATAAAGTCAACTGTTAGAAATATGCAAAAACACATTGGGGTTTATACAAGTCTTGTTATTAATATTAATGATTGAACGAATGCAAATTATGTAGAAAGCGAATAAAAAAATTCCAAATTTCCGTGTACCTTTAAAGACCGATTAAAAAAACACGTTTGCAGTATATTTTAGAAATGTTATTGCTGTTCTGCTCATTTTTACGACTTTAGTTAAATGCTAGTCAATTTTAGGGGGCTAAATGCTTATATTGTCATCCTTGGATTCTTGCAAGCACACTGTTACAATGATTTTAAATCGTTTGATTTTTAGATTGAAACAACGACGACTACAACAACAACACGAAGTTACGAGTTTATTGAAGACCATAAAAATAACGCATGGTTAGCAGTCGTTGGTATGACAGTGTTTATTTTCCTGGTTCTAATCGCCTTCATCATATGGAAGGACCCCGTTACCCATAACCGGATTATCCTGATGTTGTTCAGGTAAGTTATTTGAATAACAATGATACAAACGGCCTTAAGTTAAATCGCAACTTAAAGGGACATACGATAATCTTGCCATTTTCCCCCCTTTTAAAACTCGCGGCATCCCGATAGTTTTTTCTACATAACATACATATTTGCAGATCATTATCAATTTTATTTCCCATATAACTAACTGTTGATTATTTTGCTCCAATAATGTAATTAAAACTTAGGTAGAATAAGAAGAAACATTGGAAACTCCGTATTTATAGTAATCGCACTGTCCGTCCGTCCTTCCGTGCGTGCGTGCGTGCGTCTGTCCGAAATCGTATCTCAGCCATTCCTCGGAAACCGTTGAAGGGAATTTCGTCAATCTTCACACAAATGTTCACCACTCTGAGAAAGTGTGTCGTGCGCAAGAATTATGACCGTATCTCAAATGTCAAGGTCACAATTGGAGGTCAAAGGTAAAAAAATCATAAAATATTCATGTCTCAATCATTATTTGAAAACTACTGATGTATATGTGCCGATTAAAAGTATAATTTTATTGCCGGGTTCTAACTGAATATGCGTAAAATGACTTATGCGTAGGTAAATCGTAATACGACGCCCCATTTTCGGGGTTTGGCCTGGCTGGTTAAAGCCGTTTATACTGTGCCAATAGAGTTTGGATTCTCAAAATATGTAAATTATATATTTACCTCGTCGTCAGAAACGGGGTAAATCTGTTGCAAAATGTGTCTGTTGATGGCTGGATAGTGACTTTAATTTATCAGCATATATCTGACCTATCCATTTTCAGAATAAGGGAATTCTGCCGAGAAAAACCTAAGGAACCAAATCGCACGGTCGGTAAATTTACTAAATTGACGGTAACAGTAACTAATACGACGTTTGAAAACAACCCTGATAATGATAACGACCTCGATCCTGATACTGCGACGCCATTGAAATTTCTGGCTGAAGACGCTGACGAACCTGAACTAAATGAAGTTAAAGAAAGACTTGATAGGAGACAAGAGCTTCATGACTGCAATTATAAAGATGTCTCCAGGCTTAAGATGTTTGAGAATGGTAAAGGAGCAATCTCCGGACTTAGGGTGTTTGAGAATAGTGAAGAAGCAATCTCCGGGCCTAAGATGTTGGAGAATAGTAAAGGAACACGGCCCTCAAGCGGACGGAACGACATGCATTCGTCGAGTAGCAGTAATACCAGTCGGGTACGTAGCGGGTTGATTATATATAGCTAGTATATAGAGGATCTTACATGAGTACTCATTCATTATTGAATTTATTAAACGAGTTGGCAAAATGATATAATGCGAGGCTCTTGCCGAGCATTATATCATTTTTGCTAACGAGTTTAATAAATTCAATAATGAATGAAAACGAATGTTAGATTTTATTTATTAAATAGAGGATCTTAAACGAGTTCCCATTTCATATAAGATTTATGAAACGAGTTATGAATTATTTTAATTTTAACGAGCCTTTTGCCGAGTTAACAATAATTCATAACGAGATGGAATGGGAACGAGTTTAATATCCTTTTTATCACATAACATTGCAATCAAATTAGTAAAAAATAATTCAGATGGACATAGAACCGCCACGACGTCAGACACACTTTAGCGCCAAAACGTCATAAATTATATGACGTCGTAACGTCACGTCTCACACATAACGTTGCGTATAAAAGAGTTCGTGTTTTACCTCTTTACAAAATAGCAGTTTACGCCAACTTTTTAACGAACCAACAACAATGTTTTGTATAACGTGCATTATTTTTATAAGCTGTCACAAATAATAAGTTTATGACTCAGATCTGGGTGAATTTGTAATAAATAAAATAGTTTCAGTTAATAAACTTGCGTAGTGTTACAGGTTTAACACAACCAATCAAAATCGTTCCAGGTTGTATTACACGTGTGTCATACAATAGAATATTAAATGGGTGTTGGACACTGCTAACAGGGGACGTTATGTGATAAAAAGAGGATCTTACATGAGTGCTAACGAGTTGGCAAAATGATATAATGAGAGGCTATTGCCGAGCATTAAATCATTTTGGTTAACGAGTTTAATGAATTCAATAATGAATGAGAAAGAATGTTAGATTATATATATCACATAACTCACATATCGACTTTTATTGCATTTTGCTTGTCGCTTTAACACGCGAAACCGACATAAACTGTGGAAATTGCATCAGTCTTTATCGATCTTTTTTGACAGCGCATGCTAGGCTCATTTGCATACTTATATAACTAGTGGTATATCGAAAATATAGAATGGTGTTATTCCACTCCCACACCGTAAGTTATGTGATAAATATATATAATATATTACCAGAAGGTTTGAAATCCAATTTTAGCTGACGACATTTGAAAAAATGGCGGCGAAAAGGTTTAAACATTGAACAAAAGTGAACATATTTATTTAACTATTCAACAGGCAAAACCAACTAGTTTCATAAAATGCTTAACAACTTACCTTACGTACCAGTATATTACGCATTGTTCATATTTTACAGTCTAGCAGTTCAGCCAAGTATGCTACATTCAAGCCTGTCAGCACTTTTGACAACGACGCTTTTACCGGTACGATAGACGAGGTTCGTAGCATATCACTTACATCTTTTTATCACATCGAACTGCTTGCATTCCGTATAATATATCCATTACGTATTTCCTTATATTAACCATGTGTAATACAAGGCGACCGAATCACTCGTCCTATATATCACTCCGCGTATTTACAAACAAGCATGGCGGACACTTGGTCTATAAACGCGGTTTTGTATATTGACCTGTGAAAAATAAGTATGAAAAATTCAATTTCCATGAATATTCAAAATTCAAAATTCCAAAATTTGAAAAATTTCAAAACTCGAAATTCAAAATTTCACAAAATTCAAAATTTCAAAATTCAAAATTCAAAAATTCATGTGATAAAAAGGATCTGACACTCGTTGTCATTTCATACAAAATTTTATTAAACTCGTCCAGGAATTTGTAACAATAATAACAAATTCCTGGACGAGTTTAATAAAATTTTGTATGAAATGGCAACGAGTGTCAGATCCTCTATGTCTTTCTTTTTATAATAGGAAAAAAAGACCTAGCGCCAGGATTGAAATACATTGTTGTTGTCACACGTAAATAATTTCGCGCATAACACGATATATTTCAACCACAAAATACACGTTTTTAAACTTTAACTTAAGGTAGACACACGTTTATTTTCATTGTCCATTCTCTTTCATAACTGTATAGTATATAGGTCATACTACACCAATTCATTTTCCATAGACGTACATTATAGCTCTAAGCTCTGTACTGAGTTCCCTAATATAAGAAGCTATATTTTTGCTTATTTGTTTTGAAAGACCTATCTTAGTTTTATCAAAAACACATACACACACCATACATTGAGTATGTTTTGAAAAAGCTGTTTGTTTACCTTGTCAACCAATCAAATTAATTAAGAGATTCTGTATAATAGCTCCGAATTTACTCTGGAACTTTTCCATGCACACTGATTGGTTGGTAATTGGTGAAGTCTGATCTATACACATGACATTTTATAAATCAACCACAGCAAAACCAATATATTAGAAGAGCCCAATGTCATAAACAGAGCCAACATAGAAGTAATGTTATTAAAAACAAAAATCCAACATTTAAGGAATGAACACACATAAAGGAAAAGAGTCGTAGTATTTGAAAGGAGACAAAGAATGTATACTTAAACTGCTACATAAAGCCATAATCTGTATGCAGCATCTGTAAGAAGCATGAACAAGCAGTTGATCGTCTCAGGCCCAGTTTATGCATATTGTTTATGTTCTTTGGCAATTCCTTTTAAGTTTGTGTATCACTTGTTCTATAATCTACAAATAAAAAATAAGCATAAAAGGTCTTCATATTGTCAGACTTACAGCTATATCTGGTTATTTTTAAATTTGCTATAGCCAAATTATATTTTCGTCTTGTCTTAAAGGGTATGTAGTGACACAACCAACCCGTTTTTATTTATTGACAGTTCTGAAAAAATAAAATAAGGATGAAAAAATTATCAAAATCGGACGATAAACAAAGAAGGTATGATCATTTGAAGATTCTGTTGAAATGCATATGGAAGTCGCCATTTTGAGAGTTATAACATCACAGTTTCAAATGACCATATATGGACTACTTATAAATATTAATATTTACTGATTTTTAGGAAAAGAATGACAGCATCTGTATGAAAAATATGTATACTTAATGGCAGTAATGCTTTATATCACCAGTCAAGGATTCTGCATTCATTTGCAGCATTACAGTGCCTTTCTTTGCTTTAAATGGTATTTATCAGTATTCCATATATGGTAATTTGGAATAATGACGTCATAGTTCTCAAAAAGGCGGCTCCCTTATCCGTTTTAGAACAACCTTCAAATGGTCATATCGTTTTTGTTTATGATCCGATTTTGACCATTCGTTTACCTTTTTCTAAGTTGTTCAGAACTCCCAATAATAGAGCTTGTTTGGCTGTGTCGCTATAATCCTTTAATGCATGATTATATTCTTGAACAAATAGGATTCAAGTGATGTTGAATACGGAAGCGGTCTCTGGGAAAATCCTGGATATAAGACGACTCCTGTTGCTTTAACCCCGGCTAGAGTGGAGATTAACGACCAAGATGACTAAACACCTAACACCACCAGGAACGCCGATACCATACAACGGGTATGCAATTTGACACCGTCTTAGTTTAGATCATCTGCGACTCTTGCTTGTTTTCAAGACAAACGTCTAGAACAGTTCTCCTAAACAAAGTCTGAGTTTTGCCGAGATACTGGTATCGTTTCTGATTGGCTGAGACTATCCAAAATAGTAGGACAATAAAGACAGTAAATTCATGAATAAAGAGGGAAACTTTATCATTATATCGATGAACTAAATGCGAATGGTCAGAAATTTTTAATAATAAAAATAAATTACGGTCACGTGCTACCGGTTTCAAATTTGTTTCTGCACAAACGGTCAAGACGTTTGTATTTACAATCAAGCGTCGAAGATGATCAAGTCTAACACCGTCTTTTTCATGTTGCGCGGGTGGCTAAGGTGCTGTCATTAATAAAAGCTGTTCTCTAAAGTTTTAAAGTTTTAGAATAACAGTTTTAACTCTGTTGACTTAGTCACTGGCAGAAAACGTCTATTAGGTGTTGTATTGATTATTTCACATTTCAACATTTTCGAATAACAAGTTAATTGATTGTACTACTGGTGTTGAATTTAAAATTAAATAAAATGAAGTGCGTCTAAGTTTTATGACTCTTTAACATATAAACAACGATTCATAAT
This sequence comes from Cyrtodaria siliqua, assembly GCA_037043455.1. Lineage (NCBI taxonomy): Eukaryota > Metazoa > Mollusca > Bivalvia > Adapedonta > Hiatellidae > Cyrtodaria > Cyrtodaria siliqua. The sequence continues at coordinate 42,189 of JAWPHD010010555.1, forward strand.
TATATAATATGTATACTCGATTCGAATCAATAGTTAATTAAATTCAACACATATTTGAAATGCTTGCAATGTCCGAGATTCGGTAGCGAATAATTTATACGGATGTCAACTTGTTTCAATTTGGTAAGACTGATTCACTTTTATAAGTTTAATTTCTTTGCAGATCGAGAGGTTTAGAACGGTAGAAGGTGCTTCCAACGTCACTTACATATACGCACATTGATTAACGAGGATCTGTTAGGTCTCATGAATCAACATGTCTCAGTCTAGTAATGTTACTCTTTAATTTAAAGAGTGTATTGAAACGTTTACAACATTATAGAAAAAGAAGAAGCTTTTTTTACTCCTCGTCATAGGTCAGTTGGTGGTAAATTCGGCCTAATGTAATCCCAAAATTGGGCTTAATGTAATCCCAGAATTGGGCCTAATGTCATCCCAAATTAACATTTTGTGGAAAGGATCTCTATTAGCATTTTGCTTTCGTTCCAATTCATGTATTATTGTATGTAATATGTGTTATCTTTTAAATAAAATATGTTGAAACCCAGTAACTGTACATAGCTGTATACATAATTTGCAATAAGTCATAATTGACCAGTCAGCAAATATATAAATATTCAACTCATTGTTATTACCAAATTTAACGTTCAACGGCAAGAACAATGATGCGGCATGTATTTAAGGAATGGCATGCGCTCTTTTGGTTTTCATTGGGATATGAAAAATATTTGGGTGGTTTAAAGTGCGTGAAGGACTCCACGCGTACTTTAAACCATCCAAATGTTTTCCAAATGAAGGACTCCACGCGTACTTTAAACCATCCAAATGGTTTTCATACCCCAATGAAAACCAAAAGAGCGCATTTCCTTCCTTATATTTACATAAATATTTACCTTTAAAATGGCGTTGATTTCTTCTCTATATACGCCAGATTTACTATTTATTTCGAAAAAATAGTTTATTATACGGGGATTTTTATGGAGTAAAATGTAACAGCCGTTACGATCGGCAACGTTTTAGAGAGAAAATCGAGGTTGAAGGTCATGACCCTTTCTCACGTTTTTTTTTGTCAGGTGAAAATTAAAATTTACCATTATGGGATTGTATTTTTTCAGTTCATATCAGATAAAAACATTTATATATGTATGGTACGTTAAACATAAGTTTAATATATTTATGTTAATGCCAGTTTGGATTGCTAACCTGTGTTTGTAAATACCGCAGCGACTACAATGACCATCACGTACTTTACTGAAGAGAGGATCTGACTTGAGAGTTCGCCTCGTATGGGCAAATATGAAAGAGTTAATCTACGAGCCGTAGCTAGAAAAATTCCGTTCGAATCCCGCTGCAAACTCGACTTATCAAGTGGGAAAGTGTCGATTCCTACGGATGGCGGAAGGTGTACAAGACTGGTTCTACTCAGAAAAAAATAGGTGGTCTGTCTCTACCACAAAATTAATTCAACGTCATATATGGCCTAATAAGTGATAAAATGACGTAAAACACCATTGAGACAAACAAACATTCATGTAAGGAGTTAAAAAAGCATTCGTGTGCCTCGCATATTGTCGCTGAACATAGCACGACGTCATTTGATTTAATTGCACAGTCACATGGTAAAGGCAAAAGTAAGAAATGAATTTACGAAACGGCATACAACTTACGTCTCGTTGAAAGTGTGTTTTGCATTTTGCTACGTATAAATACTTATCTGAAGCAGAACCACTTGCAATGGGCGTGGATATTGTTAAAACGTCTTATTTGAGAGATTTAAGTCAATTGTTCGAAATATACTGTCTGCTGTTGGCCAATTTTTTGCTACTCTACACATGTGACTCTGCTAAATTTAAACATTCATTTTCATATTGGAATGTGCTGCTTACTACACATTATCAGATTGTCTGACACTCATCAATGTCCAAACCTGTCCGAAGTCACGAATATGTTCCAATCCTGTCACGTGGATCGAAATAGTGCCTAGTAAAAAACGTATCCTTGCCTTACTGGTGTTATAAAATGCACACGTTTGATTGCTTGTTGTTATTATTAATTTTAGTTAATCCGAATGATGTATTGGGAAAATTTACTAGTGTTTGAGATATTTAATTATAATTGACATAGACAGTAAATCGAAAGTAGAAATGAGGTAACCCTATTTGTGACGTTTCAAAATAAAACGTGACGTCATTCAACATATTGGCTTTTTCTTACATGATACATAACCTCGTGCTTCTATTGCATTTGTTTTATTGGCGGACGCTCGATCGTTGTGTTGATAGATCTATGTGCTTTTAAAAAAACGGAGAAAAATGCGCATTTTTTTTTCTTGACATACATACTTTCTATATAAAACGAAGAAGGAAAATCAATGGTACAATGACAACGCAAGCAAAAAAGAAACTAATTACACAGTTTTATTATTAAAGCTCAATTATAATGATGTTTGTGTCAGGCCTGGCACAAAGTACTTCCAGCGTCGTAGGATGCTAAAATAGTTCCATCGAAAAATGCAACGTTAGTAGTGCATTAAAAACAATCCCAACACGGAAAGTGGCATAAACAGACAAATGATTGTCGGATGACATTGTCTCAGAATGAAAATAAAGAAACATGTTATTTCAGATGAACACTGATCCAATGGAGTCGTCTGCCCCACTTTTCTTGTGAAATATATCCTGTACGTTGTATTATTGACAAGACCACATATATTGTCTTGGGCGATTGTTTTCATCTGACGACAGCTCAAGATTAGGAAATAACCGTTTTCTAGCTTTGTTCAATGAGCGAATTTAATACTGTGTACTGAATGCTGTATCGGCTCAGCAACATATACCCAGACAAGAGAGAGCGAGGGGAAGGATAAACAGTAATCCGGGAATATGCCCTACTCTTACTGACGAATATATATATACCTATTGTTCATTGACGTGCTCAGAAGATAGGCTCCGAAACACGACACCGCCGGTTTTACCGTCCCCATCCTACGAACTAGGCTAAGGGGAAAGTGTCTAGTCAAAGAAAACACCGTCGAACAAAATAATACCAAAACGACCCTTATCATGACATTAATGGAGCTAATTTAAAGGAGATAAGTTTAAATCTTTTATTATTCATCAGTTATATAATATTAGTATTCGAGTTAGAAATATTGAGCTTATTCACATCATGGCATTCATTCACGGATTTTGAAAAACAGAAACAAACAAAAATTGCACATGTAAATAAAACAAATTACAAATATCTAACTAAGTATTATATGTAACTATTCCATATGTCTTGCATAAAAGAATATTTTATATAGCCCACATGTGTTTTTTTTCACTGTTGTTTTATTTATATATTTTTTGCTTGAACGAGGTTTTGAACCCGCGTTCAAATCGATGCTATCGATGCTACATTACAAGTTCTGACCATTACGCCACGGCCGCACGCCTTCTCATTCTTCATATTATCACACCTTTATGCAAGTAAAATACAAAGGGACGCTACTCTAATGATTCAGGGGAAGTAACTGAAAAACGTTGTACTTACGTTTAACTATATTTAGATATTGCACACCGCCAGAAAGTTGGGCACCGAAGCAATAAGACCACAAAACAAACTAACTAAGTATCCTTTCGGTATACGAATAAGGTCATTTGCATTCTAAAGACCTGTGCTACGATGAACAAGTGGATGCGTAGCACGTTTGACTCAGAACCCGTAGATCACGGTTTCGGGTCTAACTGCTACTACTGGAGTTCTTCCCAGTACCTTTTTGGCAAAACACTTCCCTTAGCCTCGTTTGTCGAAAGTGATATCAAACCGGCGTTTCCCTGTATCGGAGAGTCTATGCTCCGAGCCTGATGTGGAACAACTCTCTATTTTATAGAGTAGGGCAAGGGTCTCATCCTTCAGTTCTCCCTTGGGCGGCTCGAAACAACATGTACTATGTTGATGAAACGTTAAACAACAACCAGTTCAGTCAATAGGAATTGCAGGTATCTAAACGCTATTTAGATATCTGCGTGCTAAGCATAGAGTTATTGCATGCACCTCTGGTCCTTATTTTGTTATTACAAAGTTAAGGTTCGAACAAACTGACGCTTAGTTTGGGGCCCAATTGTTGCCAGTTTATATTGGATGAAATACATTATGTTTTATTATCGTACTGGACCGATAAATGGCATCTGACACCACCTTTGATACTAACGCTGATGCGATTCCGTAGCAAAGCACTGATTAGGAGTAAACTGGTAGATTCTGGTGCCATAGCTATGGTACATGTTTTATTTATTTATTTTGTGCATGTCTAGTTGAGATGTTCACCTCATGCGAACGGTATTAGACATTGCTGTATAGCCGACCAGCATAAAACATATTAATGACTGACACCTCTCTCGTATAGCTCACTTGTGGGACAGCTTTTTTTCATTCCTTCTACTTATCTTTGATATTTGATCAAAATGTTTAGTTAGTTTTGATAACATACACAAAAGCAATCACGGAAAGCACACTTTGAAGTTCTAGTTGTTTTGGCATATTGTCTGTTTTCCCATCCGGCTGAGATGTTCATTTTACCGCACAGGCTGAAATGACGATCAGTTTATTGTACTACATGGCTTCTGTTTAACTGAACCGACCAAAAAGACCTCATTGTATCTCACAGAGCTGTACATACTTATATATTAAATATGCTCTCTTTCATAAATGTAGGCAAGTATTCTTGTCTTTTAAATGCAATATGTTTAAATTGAGAGCCTTACATGTGCCAGCTAAAATCAGAAGTTAAAAAGAGTATGAAAGGAGAAATTTGGAAATCGCCGAACACAATAATAACACAAAATGTTGCAGTCTCGGTTTCATTGAGACATGTCCCTGTTGTAACTATTTTAAATGTGAACACACTACATATATAAATATATACTTAGGATCCGTAAGTGCTAGAGTGTAGTCCATTGTAATGAACGGAATGACATAAACTATAGTTACATGATGCCGTCGTTTTGCGAAACGTGTTTTTTGTTTGTTTATTGTCGTGCTGTCACTTGTTAATCGACTACAATGACCATCACGTACTTTACTGCAGGGAGGATCTGACTTGAGAGTTCGCCTCGTATGGGCAAATATGAAAGAGTTGAATATACGTTCATAATCTACGAGACGTAGCTAGAAAAATTGTAAGATTATTCAACGAATTTCATATTTTTTTTCAAACAACAAGAGCACAAATGTAAGATTTGTTTTTATGATCCAATCATGGAAAGTGGCATAAACAGTCAAATGATTGTCGGATGACATTGTCTCGGAATGAAAATAAAGAAACTTGTTATTTCAGATGAACACTGATGCAATGGAGTCATCTGCCCCACTTTTCTTGTGAAATATATCCTGTACCAATGACAACACAAGCATGTGGTTTTCTGACTGGTATTTTATTTGGGTGAATAGCAGAAAGAAATTGAGCATTTGTATTGCCGACGTTGTTTTATTGACAAGACCATATATATTGTCTTGGGCGATTGTTTTTCATCTGACGACAGCTCAAGATTAAGAAATAACCGTTTTCTAGCTTTGTTCAATGAGTGAATTGAATAATATGTACTAACTGAATGCTGTATCGGCTCAGCAACATATACCTAGACAAGAGATAACGAGGGGAAGGATATGCAGGAATCCGGGAATATGCCCTACTCTTACTGACGAATATATATATACCTATTGTTCATTGACGTGCTCAGAAGATAGGCTCCGAAACACGAAACCGCCCGTTTTACCGTCCCCATCCTACGAACTAGGCTAAGGGGAAAGTGTCTAGTCAAAGAAAACACTGTCGAATAAAATAATACCAAAACGACCCTTACCATGACATTAATGGAGTTAATTTAATGGAGGTAAGTTTAAATCTTTTATTATTCATCAGTTATATAATATTAGTATTCGAGTTAGAAATATTGAGCTTATTCACATCATGACATTCATTCACGGATTTTGAAAAACAGAAACAAACAAAAATTGCACATGTAAATAAAACAAATTACAAATATCTTACTAAGTATTATATGTAACTTTATATAGCCCACATGTGTTTTTTTGTTTATATATTTTTTCCTTGAACGAGGTTTTGAACCCGCGTTCAAATCGATGCTATCTATGCTAGATTACAAGTTCTGACCGTTACCATTACGCCACGGCCGCACGCCTTCTCATTCTTCATATTATCACACCTTTATGCAAGTAAAATACAAAGGGATGCTACTCTAATAATTCAGGGGAAGTAACTGAAAAACGTCGTACTTACGTTTAACTATATTTAGATATTGCAGACCACCAGAAAGTTGGGCACCGAAGCAATAAGACCACAAATCAAAATAACACCGAACCAAGGGATCGCGCGTTCAATCCCAGCCAGGACCGAATTTGGGTTAATTATCGAAATATTTCAAAAGTATTTCCTACCTAACCAGTCCTTCGGATGAGACTTTAAACCTAGGTCTGCTCGCTAAAATGCTTAGTGCAATACAGCGAGGATAAATAAACGCTTATACACACACACACACACCGAACCAAGTATCTTTTCGGTATGCGAATAAGGTCATTTGCATTCTAAAGACCTATCCACTTGTACATCGTAGCACGTTTGACTCAGAACCCGTAGATCACGGTTTCGAGTCTAACTGCTACCACTGGAGTTCTTCCCAGTACCTTAGCCTCGTTTGTCGAAAGTGATATTTAACCGGCGTTTCCCTGTATCAGAATCTATGCTCCGAGCCTGATGTGGAAGAACTCTCTATTTTATAGAGTAGGGCAAGGGTCTCATCCTTCAGTTCTCCCTTGGGCGGCTGGAAACAACATGTACTATGTTGATGAGACGTTAAGCAACAACCAATTCAGTCAATAGGAATTGCAGGTATCTAAACGCTATTTAGATACCTGCGTGCTAAGCATAGAGTTATTGCATGCACCTCTGGTCCTTATTTTGTTATTACAAAGTTAAGGTTCGAACAAACTGACGCTTAGTTTGGGACCCAAATTGTTGCCGGTTTATATTGGATGAAATACATTATGTTTTATTATCGTACTGGACCGATAAATGGCATCTGACACCACCTTTGATACTAACGCTGATGCGATGCCGTAGCAAAGCACTGATTAGGAGTAAACTGGTAGATTCTGGTGCCATAGCTACGGTACATATTTTGTTTATATATTTTGTGCATGTCTAGTTGGATGTTCACCTCATGCGAACGGTATTAGACATTACTGTATAGCCGACCAGAATAAAACATATTAATGACTGACACCTCTCTCGCGGAGCTCACTTGTGGAACAGTTTTTTTGTTATTTCTTCTACTTATCTTTGATATTTGATCAAACTGTTTAGTGAGTTTTGATAGCATACGCAAAAGCAATCACGAAATGCACACTTCGAAGTTTTAGTTGTTTTGGCATATTGTCTGTTTTTCCATCCGGCTGAGATGTTCATTTTACCGCACAGGCTGAAATGAGGATCAGTTTATTGTACTACATAGCTTCTGTTTAACTGGACCGACCAACAATACCTCATTGTATATATATTAAATATGCTCTCTTTCATAAATATGGGCAAGTATTCTGGTCTTTTAAATGCAATATGGTTCAATTGAAAGCCTTACGTGTGCTAGCTAAAATCAGAAGTTAAAAAGAATATGAAAGGAGAAATTTTGAAATCGCCGAACACAGTGATAACACAAACTGTTGAAGTCTCGGTTTGATTGAAACTTGTCCGTGTTGTAACTATTTTAAATGTGTACACACTACATATATAAAGCTATAGTTAGGATCCGTAAGTGCTAGAGTGTAGTCCATTGTAATGAACGGAATGACCTAAACTATAGTTACATGATGCCGTCGTTTTGCGAAACGTGTTTTCGTTTGTTTATTGTCGTGCTGTCACTTCTTTATCGACTACAATGACCATCACGTACTTTACTGCAGAGAGGATCTGACTTGAGAGTTCGCCTCGTATGGGCAAATATTAAAGAGTTGAATATACGTTCATAATCTACGAGCAGTAGCTGGAAAAATCTTAAAATTATTCAACGAATTTCGTTTATTTTTCAAACAACAATGGCACAAATGTAAGATTTGTTTTCATGATATGACATCATTTGTAAAATAAAGGATATTCACACAAATAACGTTTTCGCCTTTCACCGCAACGGGTTCGATTCCCGCTGGGAACTCGACTTATCAAGTGGGAAAGTGTCGGTTCCTAAAGATGGCGGAAGGTGTACAAGACTGGTTCTACTTAGAAACAAATGGGTGGTCTGTCTCTACAACAAAATAATCCACCGTCATATATGGCCTAGAGACAAACAAATACTCATGTAAGGAGTTAAAAGAGATATATGCATTCGTGTGCCACGCATATTGTCGCTGAACATAGCACGACGTCATTTGATTTAATTGCACAGTGACGGTCACGTGGTAAAGGCAAAAGTATGAAATTAATTTACGAAACGGCATACAACTAACGTCTCGTTGAACGTGTGTTTTGCATTTTGCTACGTATACATACTTATCTGAAGCAGAACCACTTGCAATGGTCGTGGATATTGTTAAAACGTCTTATTTGAGAGATTTAAGTCAGTTATTCGAAATATACTGTCTGCTGTTGGCCAATATTTTGCTACTCTACAAATGTTCATAGTTTGTTGAGACCCTGCTAAATTTAAACATTCACTTTCATATTGGAATGTGTTGCTTACTACACATTATCAGATTGTCTGACACTCAGCAATGTCCAAACCTGTCCGAAGTCACGAATATGATCCATTCCTGTCACGTGGATCAAACGTGAGGAAAATATGCGAACAGTCAAGGCGTAATTACACCATTGCGTTCGTGCCTCCGTGGTGTATAGTCAAATAGTGCCTAGTAAAAAACGTTTCCCTGGCTTACTGGTGATACAAAATGCACACGTTTGATTGCTTGTTGTTATTATTATTTTAGTTAATCCGAATGATGTATTGGGAAAATTTACTAGTGTTTGTTTGAGATATTTAATTATAATTGACATAGACAGTAAATCGAAAGTAGAAATGAGGTAACTCTATTTGTGACGTTTCAAAATAAAACGTGACGTCATTCAACAGATTGGCTTTTTTCTTACATGATACATAACCTCGTCTTCTATTGCATTTGATTTATTGGCGGACGCTCGATCGTTGTGTTGATAGATCTATGTGCCTTTAAAAAAACAAAATACGGAAAAAGTGCGCATTTTTTGTTTCTTGACATACATCCTTTCTATATAAAACGAAGAAGGAAAATCAATGGTACAATGACACCTCAAGCAAAAAGAACAACTAATTACACAGTTCTGTTATTAATGCTCAATTATAATGATGTTTGTGTCAGGCCTGGCACAAAATACTTCCTCGTCGTAGGATGCTAAAATAGTTCCATCGAAAATGCAACGTTAGTAGTGTATTATAAAACAATCCCAACACGGAAAGTGGCATAAACAGGCAAATGATTGTCGGATAGTATTGTCTCAGAATGAAAATAAAGAAACATGTTATTTCAGATGAACACTGATCCAATGGAGTCACCTGCCCCACTTTTCTTGTGAAATATATCCTGTACCAGTGCCAACACAAGCATGTGGTTTTCTGACTGGTATTTTATTTGGGTGAATAGCAGAAAGAAACAGCATTATCATTTTGAGCATTGTATTGCCGACGTTGTTTTATTGACAAGACCACATATATTGTCTTGGGCGATTGTTTTTCATCTGACGACAGCTCAAGATTAGGAAATAACCGTTTTCTAGCTTTGTTCAATGAGCGAATTTAATACTATGTACTAACTGAATGCTGTATCGGCTCAGCAACAGAAACCCAGACAAGAGAGAGCGAGGGGAAGGATATACAGGAATCCGGGAATATGCCCTACTCTTACTGACGAATATATATATATATATTTTCTATATATATATACCTATTGTTCATTGACGTGCTCAGAAGATAGGCTCCGAAACCGCCCGTTCTACCGCCCCCAACCTACGAACTAGGCTAAGGGGAAAGTGTCACCGTTTAACAAAATAATACCCAAACGACCCTTACGATGACATTAATGGAGCTAATTGTAAAATACTACCGTAAGTTTAAATCTTTTCAGTATTATTCATCAGTTATATAATATTAGTATTCGAGTTAGAAATATTGAGCTTATTCACATCGTGGCATTCATTCACGGATTTCGAAAAACAGAAACAAACAAAAATTGCACATGAAAATAAAACAAATTACAAATATCTTACCTAAATATTCCTATGTCTTGCATAATTTTTTTTTTATATAGCTCATATGTGTTTTTTTCACTTAATTATTTTGTGCTTGAACGAGGTTTTGAACTCGGGTTCAAATCGATGCTACCTATGCTAGATTACGAGTTCTGACCGTTACCATTAGGCCACGGCCTTCTCATTCTTCATATTATCACACCTTTATGCAAGTAAAATACAAAGGGATGCTACTCTGATGATTCAGGGGAAGTAACTGAAAAACGTTGTACTTACGTTTAACTATGTTTAGATATTGCACACCACCAGAAAGTTTGGCACCGAAGCAATACGTCGACATATCAAAAAAACACCGAACCAAGTATCCTTTCGGTATACGAATAAGGTCATTTGCATCCTAATGACCTGTGCTACGATGAACAAGTGGATGCTTAGCACGTTTGACTCAGAACCCGTAGATCACGGTTTCGAGTCTAACTGCCACGACTGGAGTTCTTCACTGTACCTTTTGGCAAAACACTTCTTTTAGCCTCGTTTGTCGACAGTCATATCAAACCGGGCGTTTCAAGGTATCGGAGTCTATGCTCCGAGCCTAATGAACATGTTAAACTTTATGTTATAGAGTAGGGCAAGGGCGGCTCGAAACAGCAAATACCTTGTTGATGAGACGTTAAGCAATAACCATTTCAGTCAATAGGAATAACGCTATTTAGATACCTGCATGCTAAGTATAGAGTTATTTCATGCACCTTAGGTCCTTATTTTGTTATTACAAAGTTAAGGTTCGAACAAACTGACACTTAGTTTGGGACCCAATTGTTGCCAGTTTATATTCGATGAAATACATTATGTTTTATTATCGTACTGGACCGATAAATGGCATCTGACACCACCTTTGATACTCATGCTGATGCGATACCGTAGCACGCACTGGTTAGGAGTAAACTGGTAGATTCTGGTGCCATAGCTATGGTACATATCTTATTGATTTATTTTGTGCATGTCTGGTTGAGATGTTCACCTCATGCGAACGGTCTTAGGAATTGCTGTATAGCCGACTAACATAAAACATACAAATGTCTGACACCTCTGTCCACGATCACTTGTGTGACGGCTTTTTTTATTTCTTCTATTTATCTTTGTTATTTGATCAAAATGTTTAGTGAGTTTTGATAACATACGCAAAAGCAATCACGAAATGCACACTTTGCAGTTTTCGTTGTATTGGCATATTGACTCATCCATCCGTCTGAGATGTTCATTTTACCGCACAGGCTGAAATGACAATCAGTTTAGGTACTACATATTCAGTTTTCAGTTTTTAGCTCTATTGGTCGAAGGCCAATCGAGCTTATGGGATGCTGTGTTGTTCGTCATTCGTCCGTCTGGTACGGACGTCCGTCCATCCGTCTTTAACTTTTGCCTTGTGGGCACTCTAGTCCCTCCATTTTTCGTCCGATCTGTTTAACTGGATCGACCAGAAAGACCTCATTGTATCTCCCAGAGCTATACATACTTATATATTAAATATGCCCTCTTTCATAGATGTATGCAAGTATTCCTGTATGTTAAGTGCAATATGTCTAAATTGAAAGCCTAACATGTGCTAGCTAAAATCAGAAGTTAAAAAGAAAGTATGAAAGTAGACATTTGGAAATCGCCGAACACAATAACACAAAATGTTGCAGTCTCTGTTTGATTGAAACTTGTCCGTGCTGTACTTTTTTAAATGTGAAAACACTACATATAAAAAGCTATACTTAGAATCCGTAATTGCTAGAGTGTAGTCCATTTAGTCGAGAGGCCACCTTAGCCTATCTGCTCTAGTTAAGGCTGGAGTTCAACATTTTGCGAAGAGCATAGTGTTTGGTATTATTGGAAATGTAACACCCCGGCCTGTTTCATGATACCATGTTCTGTCCTGATTTTTGCATGTGACGAGAGAAATTCAAAGTTGAAGCTCATGAACTTTGTTCACGTTTTTTTTTGTTAGGTGAAAATGGAAATTTACCATGATAGCTTTGTACGTTTTCAGTTCATATAAGATAATAACATTTACATAGTATGGCCCGTTAAACTAAATTTTAATATCCTTATATTCATGACTTTTTGGATTGCTACCTTTTTTTTTATAAATACCGCAGATAACGTTAACGTTATAAACGTTATTAACGTGGTTCTGAAGTCATTTTTTAAAGTGTGAAAACTATTTAATTTTCCTGGTAGTTTCCATGTCGACCAAAATACTGTTAAAACATTTGTTTAATGCATGCAATTGGAAATAAACGTTCAATATTATAATAGAACCCGTGTCTTCTATGCTGCTTTTGAAAGTTACGAGACATCCTGATGTCGAAGCTGAAGTCTCCTATTTTACGATTTTGGTAAATGAAAATTCAAAATTGAACATGGTATAAGGAATGCAAATTGACAAGGAATGCCAGTTGATAAGGAAAATGAATTATTGATAGCTTCAGTAAATCTCTGATATGTTATATGGGTGACGGTTTGACGGTCCCTGGTTTAAGCTTCACATGCAACAAAAGTTTCGTTGAAATGTTCTTAAGCAACACACGTCCGCCACCTCGTTCATCAGATGGGGACGTAAACCGGACTGTTCGGTTTATTGGAGTATGTCACTCTTGAACACGTTAAAAAAAATAAGAATGTTACTATCCGTTAGTAAAAATTCCCCGACGATCATATATTATAACAGGTACTACATGGATGAGCCGTTAAGCACTGCATTTGTGAGACGCGTCCAATCAAGATATAAGAAATAGTAGCTGAACCCGTCATCAATTGCAACATTTGGGTTCTAAGTGGTTTTGAGCTGTTCTATCACTACGTGATATCATACTAAAAGTTGAGGAAAATTGAAACATATGAAGTTTGATTTTTTTTAACATTTATTTGTTTTCATGTAGTTTGACTCAGAATTAGTCTAGTATGAAGCTGTATATAATTACTAATTTAAAATGTGCCATATGTCTGTAAATAGCATAAATATTACATAAGAATACCCCACCCACCTCAATTATAATGTGTAATATTATACTTAACGCTAAGTATTTTGTCACTTGTTTATATTTTCACAATATGAATCCAAGTAGAATTTAAGGGTTACATATTTTGTCATTTGTGCCTATTGCATTCAGATATTATTCTCGTAGTGTAATAATTTAGGTTTCATGATATCTCCGTCAACACTTCAAAGTTACATGTCGCGCTAAATACATTTTCCGTTTTCTTTAGTTAATTCAACAGACCTGAATTAACATTTTAATTTTGAGCACTGTCAACATGATCCATTCTGGTTGTATGAGCAGAATTTAAACAACTGTTACCTTTGCATTCTTCACACATAGGGGAGCATTCCAGTCCCGTTTTTTTTTTACATGTACAGCGTGCCATCCGGCAATCCGACTTACATTTGCAACTGACAACTTTCAACAAACACAGGGGCTTTCAAAGTTTGTACACCTACCATCTTCTCTTTTGATAGTTTCTTCCAACGCTAGTCTTCAGGCATAATATCTTCTTTGTCATTCCATACTTGAAGTTGATGGAACACTCTCAGGCTATGATGCACTGCTGCTGCCGACGTTGGTGGCATACTTTCAGGGGTCACAAACGTAACGGTTGAAGCTACTTTCTGGAAGAATTTACTGACTCTTAGTGAATCAAGAGCGTCCTCTGGTTTTCCGTTGTACAAAATGACTACGGCCTCTTCCCCTGCTCGTACAATTTCCTCCTTCGTTGCAATTTCAGAACCAAAACCAGCTGCACACTCGCGGAAGTTTTGATTTGTTTGGAAATTCGTCAGCAACAAGCCCCTACCAATGCCGAATATTCAAGATGTTGTATCACATCCAAGTATAGCATGTATGAAAAGTATGTTCTTGCATTGTTCTACTCCAAGCTTCTCATTTGTTCGCTTAATGTCCAATATCTTTCTTTTTGATTTCATGCTCTTCTTTTGTTCAGGGTTGAAATAAATGCTGTGAGTTTCGATTGGCGTAATAACACAGAAGCACTAACAAATCCGTATCATCTCCGATCACAACTGTTGACTTACTTGCTGCATGTTCAACAGCCGTAGTTACTATCAGGACATCTGCATCCCCCAATGCTTGATGTGTTTTAATTCCACTGGCATTCAGCCTCTCACTTAACATGTTTATAAAACGTTGCTTGTTATTCGAGTTAGCAAGAAACTTATCCTTTTTCATGTTCACTGTCATGACACGTAGAACGTTTATTGTCTTCTCTATCTGACCTGCATTACGCCGTAGGTTTGCGGTATCTTTTGTAGAACGCTCGTCTGAGTAACCATCAGATACTACCACAGCATCACTTCCGTACTTGTTGATGATATATTGTGTGTAAAAATGACATATCCCATCTTACGTAATACCTCGAGGCCACGGATTGCGTTGTAATAATGCCCCACCATCCAGCAAATATTGAACATCTGCAGGGATAGTTGTGGATTGAATATAAATACAACTCCAAAGTGCTTCAGCTAACTGGGGCTTGTTTGCTGCTCTAAGCAAACCATCTTTATCAAAGAGCGCAGGAGGGTAAGTGCACATTTCATTTGATAGTTCTTCATTCGGAATCATACCTCCAGCAGCAGAAACTAATCTTTGAAACAATAAGTGCGGATCATTTATTTTCACAGCAACTTTAGAATTCGGTGTTATTGCCTGTTTTTTCTTCTTAAAATAATACTCATTTGCAATAGTCCCTTCCATGGATTCCACAATGTCTTTTTCAATTTCTTTGGTACTACCAACATTAACTGTCTGATCTGCAAGTACACCGCTATCTATGCTACCGAGAGAAGGGTCTTCACTAAATGGATTTCTTGTTTCAAGGAACCGAGCTAGTTTAGTCATATCGTTGAAATCTCTTGATATTCTGGTATTGCTGCTGTCTTTGTGCTGTTCACTTGATGTGTATAGAACACCAGTCAGTTCTTGTATCGCCTGATTTACTTGCAGGGTTAACTAACAACAAAACCGTTCTCTGGAAGTTAGTCATGCCTCTACCTCTTGTGAGACCGCCGGATGTTTTCATACTCCGCATTAGCATTTGTTCAATTACCAAATCCGTAGAAAGTCCAGCCCAGTATCTCTCGTTTCTCCTAACAACATGATATCCATCATGGAATGACTTGAATACGTTGTGATGTTTTACTTCAAGTTGTGACATGCTATATAGGTACAGATATACTGACTTAGCATATAGATTGTGTCCTGAAGATGCAAAGTATGGTAACATTTCTGATAACGCATACATATGGAGGGCCAAGTTTCCTGTACGTTCAGCCTGGATAAACAATCTCAACAGTTCAACTATTTCAAGGTATTGCATCCATAAAGAGGCAGTCCTTCTTGCATCTGTCCAACGATACACGAATTTCATCAAATATATTATCTGAACAAACTTTGTGTATGTATATTTCATTGCTTAGCAATTTTCGCAGCAGTTCTTCTGCCACTGTCAAGTCATTTTGCGTTTCACCTTTGTTATATCCGATTCAATACTTTCTTCATCAGAATATCCAAAAGTGGCTGCCCATGAGTCTGTTATACTTGGGCTTGTACTTGGTTCAAGTTCTGCACTTTCAGGGAATTGGCTTGTTTCGTCTTCTGACAATGAATTGTAAGCCTCTGTTGATGGGAGAGGTGCATCATACACATTATACAGGATAATACTATTAATGATTGCTTCTATGAGTATGTGTGCCCTTACCGCTCTTGATATCGCCTTTCCATTGTGAATATGTACAACAGCTGTATCGGCATAAATAATCTCTAGTAATTCTTGCAGTCCGGACCCTCCCATCAGTTGGCCAATGCTTCCAAGAAAACTCATTTCAATGTGAAGTCCTCCGAGCCTTAGAACAATGTTTTGGATAGCACTATTTGAGGGTTCATTCTGTTGTATTTCAAATGCCTTCCACCACAGAGGCTGGTCAAAAGCGAGAATCGCTGTAACGTCATATTACTTAGCCTGCTCGCTCACGAAGTTCATAGTTGAATAAATAGTTGATTTCAAGTCGATCCTCGGTATGAATACTACCGATGACTTGCCAGGGTGAGGACTATCCTGAACCATCTGTATGAACCCATTCCATGAGGGTGTCTTGGATTTCAGTAACCAGGATGTTTTCCATACCGGGTCAGAATTCATATGTCATCCAAAATTAGAAGTATCTGAAGTTTTAAATTTTAAGGAAGCCATACTGTTGTCCTGTGTTCTGTAAAAGCTTATATTTATTCTACTGAGGCTTAAGATGTCATCTGAAGACAACGTTAAATTTAGTATAGGCTTGCTAGATCGAGTGCCTGGAGTTACTGCTGCAATAATGCCCATTCCATGAAATGTATTAAATCCATCAATTGTTTTGATGCTATGGTCTACATTATCTCAACATGCTGAACAAATCTACCCGGTTGAAAACCTTGGATTTCAGTTCCCTGAAGTTTGCTGCTGCACTACATTCATAGCTTTGTACCTATGCATGTGAAGCAGAAAACCCATGTTTGTAGATTGAATCAATCAAAAATCTAGAACCAAACTGCCTATGCATCTGCACACCAAGTCCAATTTGCAGTGGGGTGATAATTATTCTTGGTCGTACTGTTTGCATTATTGCCTGTCCGATTGAAGCTACTTTAACACCAATATTTTCCCCACACACAATGTATGAAGGAGAACATTAAGAGAAGGTGGAAGGAACTCAACTCCTTCCGCAACGGACGCCAGTCTTCATATCATTCTTTATTAGCTTAGCAGCAGCTTCAACTAATCGCCTTTTCTCTGTGTCTGGATCATCGTTCTTAGGAATACTGAGGAACTGATGCAAAATCGCAGATGCAGTTTTTTTGAAAGTCACCACATTTTGTTTTCCATTTATCTCCGTTATTATAATTCGGTCGCCAAAGGTGTCCATTAACCTTTGCTTCATGTGATTAAAACTGTATGGTTCCCACTCAGTCTCCTTCAAATTCTCTCCCATCTTTTTCACAAGATCTGTTATTGAATTTTGTTCTTCGTCATTCTCCTCCAGGTATTTGGTGACACGAATGTATGCGGCATTTTTCTCTTCATCTGATGGCCTTCCAAGTTTCAGACGCTTGGATGAAGTAGAAGCACCATCACTGTTGTTTGCTGCAACATACATCTTTGGAATCTGTTTACAAGTTCTGAAGTTTACACTTCATTCTTGGTGATATATAGCATCAGCAGCATATAGATCCTGTGCATATTGAATCCTTGCGCAAACATTATCTGACCAAGTATTTATTCCGTGCAGACATATTTCTCGGACAAGTTCTTGAACCAGCCAGATTCGACTGTTAATAATTGAGTCATCTGCCCTTGAAATTGCAAAAATACATAATGTTTCCCTGTGATCACTGTAGCTGCTCCATTGCTCATGTGGTCTTAACCAAGCTTACACTGTAGTTATACATCCAAAAGATCTCAGACGAGTTGTTAAACCAGTCAGATATGACCGCTAATAGCTGAGTTATCTACCCTTGAATTAGCAAAGAAAATCATAGTTTTGCCTTGTCGGCACTCTAGCGCCTTCATTTTTATCCGATCTTAACCATACTTACAGAGTATCCATAAGATCTCGGACAAGTTTTTCAACCAACCAGATCCATGGCCCTTGAATTATCGAAAATCGCATAATTTCGCATTGTTACGACCCCTCATCACCTTCCCCGTCCCCCTCAACGCCCCTCCACAATTTTTGTTTGTTTCTTTTTAATACTGAGTAGTTATTGAAGACAATGTGGACAAATTATTAAAAAAAAATTATACTGCCGCATCTGACACGCCATCCCATCCCCGCACACACCCCACACCCTCCCCTTCAAACCACGGACACTGATAGAGCCAGAAGAGCGATATATTTACCTTTTGTCGACATTTTAATAAATACTACTGGTATCTATGAAAAACACAGCATATATGACTATTGTTTTTACAATTTTGTTAGAACCGTAAGCAAACCAACTATGGGGAACATGGCTAGAGGGCGTGAGCGGTAGCTAGCATATTTCACTACCGCTCATGAACAGTCTCATTTAAAAACCGAGACTGCAATATTTTGTATGTGTCGTTTTCGGCCATTTCCAAAGGTCCATTATCATACTCTTTTTCACCCGATACTCAGGCAGACGTCATCGAATCATTTAATAACACCTCTCGGTATCTTGATAATACATTGAACATTGACAACCCTTTCTTTTCTACTATCTATCGTAAAGAACTTTAGTTATGCAACGCTAATATTTGTGAAACTGTCGTTTCTTTTCTCGATGTTTATATCTTGATTGAAAATGGATTTTAATTTTTCCAACTTAGACGGTTGTGTCAACCCAGAATCTTATAGGGTATATATTTTTTCCAGCTTGCATTCGTGTTGAGGACTTTTACATTCGTAACTTGTGTATAATTAATAAGCTAGCCCATCAGGGCTACCGTTACCATAAACAGTTTCAATCAAACCGTGACTGCAATATTTCGTATGTGTCGTGCTCGGCCGTTTCCAAAGGTTCATTATCATACTTTTTTTTGATAAACCTTTGCAGAAATTTAAAGTAAACATTTTAATTACAAAATATTTTAAGAAATATTATGTGACAAGGACAATCACAACCTGACCTCATGGCGGGGATTTCTTTATTTACACTGTCCTGTTTTAATGGGATGACAGTAGGGTAAGTGTGAGGTTTGGTGCACCCTAGAACCGGTTTAAACCCCCAGTGGCCTACTTTGCCACTGACCGTTCCAAGGCGGTAGCCCTATTGTCAACCCTTTTGTGTTTGTGATGTCGTTTGCATTTTTTATTACTTTTGTCTTTTCGTTTGTCTGTTTGCGTGTTTGTTTTTTGTTTTGTGGTTGACTGTCGTCCTTGACATGCTGCTTTCCCTGTCCGATATTTTTATCCTTTTTTTCTAATGTGACGTGATTTACCAACTCCATAAGGGCTACAGTTACCACGAACTTCGAAAAACCTTTGCAGATACTATAAGTAAATATTTTATTTTGGTGAGGAGATTTACTAACTTCTTAAGATCCTTAGTCATGATCACTTTTATACAACCTTTATTAACTTTATTAACTTGATTTGGAAGCATATCAGGAGAGTTTATGAACTTATCATTTAGCAACGTACTGCATGTTTAAGTGGTTGACTCAGCTCGCCACTGTACGTTCCTCTTTGAGTTTACGATGATCCGACAGATTGTGGACCCTATGATACCGTCTACATAAATCCCATTACGGATGGTAACGTTTAATGTTTGTCTTCGACTTGTCTTGCTGTGCCCTTAACGTTTTGTTATCTTGTTATGCTCCCCGACATTTTCAGAGGAGAATGTAGTTGCCATCATGTCCGTATATATGTCCGCATGTGTATCCGTCTTTCCCGTTTTTTTGTCAGCTCAACATCTCCTACGTTTCTCATCTGATTTTCAGGATTTGTTTTGTTTGTTTGTATGGTGTTTTATGTCATTTTCAACACATGCAAGGTTATATATGACGGTCGATTTTTTGTGGTGGAAGCAGAACATCCACTTTTCCTGGGTAGAACCAGTACGGTACACCTCCCGCCATCCGTTAAAATCGACACTTCCTCACAAGTCGAGCTCCCAATGGGATTCGAACCCCGAAGCGGTGAGAGGCGAAGGTTTACAGCAAAACGTCATAGGAAGTAGCGCATATTGTCAGGACGTTCCGGTTGAATAATTTTTGGCGGAGTTACGGGACTTTGAAGTTTTTCGAATCTAAAGCTTGTCCGCTCAACCCCTCCTACGTTTTTCATCGGATTGTATTTCACAAGTGTAACTTTATTCGGAGAGCATCCATCGGTTCTACCGATTTATTGTTGATCTGGCTTCTGCCAAGTCACTGAAAGCTTGTTTTGTGGGTTCCTATGTTTTTGTTTTTAATATTCATATATAAATATGATTTACTTATATCGCCTATTAAATCTGACTAGTTTGTCAGAGGATATTGCCTGGCGGGAATCATAATTTACACTTCCCCGTTTCGTTCGGATACCAATAGGGTAAGGGTGAGGTTTGATTGTGCGATGACCGGATAAATTGTGGACTCTATGATGACGTCTACCTAAATCCTTATATGACGGTAGCGTTTGATGTTTGTCTTTAATCGTGTCTTGTCGTACCTTTAACGGTATCACTTGTTGCTCTGGCATCTGCCAAGTGATTGAGTACTTACTTTCTTGGCTTGAGGCATTTGTTTTTTATATTATATATATATGATCAGTTATGTGTTTTACTTATACTGCCTGTTAATGTTGCCTTGCTTGTTAGAGATGTTAACCTGGCGGGCATATCTTTATTTACACTGTCCTGCTTAAAGGGGATGACGATAGGATGAGTGAGGTTTGGTGCACCCTAGAACCTGGTTTAAACCCCCATCGGTCCTTTTTTTGCCACTGACCGTTCGAAGGCGGTAGCCCTATTGTCGACCATTTTGTGTTTGTGATGTCTTATTTTGCCCTTAATTCATCTTTAAAGTTGTTCTTTTTTCTGTGTGTGTTTGTGGTTGTCTGTCGACCTTGTAAGCTACTTTTCCTGTTCGATTTGTATATCTACTTTTTTGGTATACCCTAGAACCTGGTTCCTGGCATATGTTCAACCCTTTTATATTTGTGGTGTCGCATACTTCGTTTCTATTTGTCCGAGGACATCAAGGTATATAGGGAACAATAACACATGTTGATAAACAAGAGCATCATGAATTGCAGGGCAATCCATAGTCCCCCACTGGCCCAGACAAGCATTTACCAGACATTTCCTATGATGGAGGTCAAATATCAAGCTAAAGGTCACAATTGTCTTATTTTGTTACGCGACACACCGCTATCCCAAGATGTATTGACATATCAAGTTTGGTATATCTAAGTGTTATAGTATTAAAAATACGGTGCAGACAAGCAGTTTCTATGACAGAGGTCACAGGTCAAGGTCAAGGTGACAATGACCTTATTTTACGCGACACACCGCTATCCCAAGATGTATCCACATACCAAGTTTGGTATCTCTAACATGTCTAAGTGTTATAGTATTGAAAATACGGTCCATACAAGCATTGTCTATGCATTTCTATGACAGAGGTCACAGGTCAAGGTCAAGGTCAAGGTCACAATCACCTGATTTTGGTATGCGACACACCGCTATCTCAAGATGTATTTACATACTAAGTTTGATATCTCTAAGTGTTACAGTATTGAAAATAAGGTTTGGACAAGCATTTTCTATGACAGAGGTCACAGATCAAGGTCAAGATCACAGTGACCTTATTTTTGTACGCGACACACCGCTATCCCAAGATGTATCCACATACCAAGTTTGGTATCTCAAAGTCTTACAGTATTGAAAATATGACCCGGACAAGCATTCGGAAGGACGGACTGAAGGACGGACGGAAGGACGAGGTGCAAACCTATAGACCCCACGCCCCCACCCGGGACCGGTTGGGGACTAATAAACACAAATCATTAATATTTTCTATTCCTTTTAATCAAATTACAATACATTAAAAACATAATGTTTTGTTCAATAGACGAATAAAAACAATAAACATATACATTTACTATTGTATAATATCTTTCCCAACAAGAAAGAAAATACGTAAATACGATACATTTATTATAGAGAAATACTCAGTAGAATATATATTCAGTGGAATGTTTCATATATTTAGTAGAATAAAATATCATAGTTCGTGAATACATATGCTCTCTAGAAGTGAAAACATGAAGAGACTACACATTCTCCCTTCGTATTTGCTCTCATCTGCTATAGCTACTTTTTTCCCCGCTAGTTTTGAGAAATATTGAAAATAATGGAAAAATGCATATTAATGTTATGAACGTTATCTCCTGAATTAAATTCAACTCAGTCATTAATATTGGTAAGTGGCTATAATATGCAATATATTATATGTAAAATAATAATAAAATGTGCTAAATTTGAATATTTAGATTCTGGTTATTTCCCTTTATGGAAATCCGTTATTTTGATATTAAAGTGCCTATAAAACCTCTATCGAATTTAATGTTCTCTATATCAGCATGACAAGATTATTGCTTTCAAAATAATTTTGGGTGAAAAAAAAAATCCCTTTAAGATACAAAAATACAAAGTATGTGCTAACTTCGATTTTTGTCTGAGTCTCTTAAAATAAACCTTTTTTTTTACCAAAGTGTCCTTTGAAATAATTTTACATATACCACTGTAATAATATTTCCTTACTATGCAGCATTAATCAGGCGAATCAGGACCACTGCCTGTATGTATACTAAGAAAGTGTATACTTTGAAACAATTATTTTACACCCTATCCTTTTTATAAAACGACGGTCCCTTAATAATTCAACCTATTGAAAAACAAATGACAACATGATATTGGCAATGGAATAATATACACTTTGGTACCAAACATGGCATATTCATTTTTGAATTTGTCAATTTAATTCTAAAATAACTTTATATAATTAAATCTAAAACAACACACTATCTTTTGCAACTGAGTATAGTTACGTATTTTTAAATAAATGTAGTTTGCCGAGGGTTATGAGGATTTCCTTACACAATGCCGTTAAATATGGACAAAATGTCTAAACTTTGTTTGCCAGAGTGATTTAATTTTCCTCCCCGGAAATACGATATATATCAGGTTAAGTAATAGATAGAGTATTGTCTCATCGCGTTGGTTGATTTAAACATCGTGTTGGGTGCAGTCAAACAAGGTGTTTAAATCGACCAACGTCATGAGACCAGATAGACATAGTCACATCGAGTTGGTTTATTTAAACATCGAGATGGGCGTAGCCCATCGAAGTGCTTAAATCGACCAACGAGATGAGACCATACTCTATGTGTTTTATAGCATGTCCATTTCATATGTCTGTCATACTTAAACTTCCGGTAACGAAGTTACAGAACACCAGTCATTTTGACAGGTGTTATTTTCAATTAGTTTATTTACAACTGTGCAAATACATAAACAATTTCAACGACCGTACTATAAACTAAAATGTACATTCTATGACTATAACAAATATGTAATATATTACAGGTGAACTTTATTTATCATTGGAAAAACAACATAATTAATAACCTTTCTTTAATAGATAAAAGTTACCTCCTTTAATTAATATATTTTATTTAATAAAAATACATTAAATCATAAAAAACTACTAATGACATTTAAACAGAGTTTAAAATATCAATATATACTCTTTATGCATAATAAAAACCCTAAAATTAAACGAAAGAAATGTGTGCTTTAATTTGATCTCTTTCTAATGAAAATATAATATTTCCATAAACAATACATATAAATCATTAAAACTTGTTATTACAGACACACACACACACACACACACACACACACATAATCCTTAATGACAATGCGAACTCTATACTCAAAATAAAAACCCAAAAACTAAATAAAAATAATACGATATTTTAATTAGCGGAAGTCAATTTGCGTATATAGGTCACAGTGACCTCTGACCTATTGACCCCAACATCAAAAGAGATCTGGTTAATACCAACATAAAACTACACAGAACATATGAAATCAAAATGTACTAATAAATACTGATAAAGGTGATCCTTTGGGAGCAACAAACAAAATTAAGAGAATAAAGCAGCAGACTCGGTTTTATTGAGTCTGTTCATGAGAAATAATGAAAGAAAGTAGTTCTCCTCTTAAAAAATGTACATGTCATAGTGACCTTGATCTATTGACCCTCATAATCAATACAGGTCTGAGAAGATGAGGAGATTAATTTACCAATATGGGTCTACCTCTCACCAAGATATAACTACACTCAATTCATTCAGGTGTTCTCTTTTAAATTAGCATAATCTAATTACCCCGCCCATCCATCCGTGTGTGTGTTTTCACACACACTAAAGAGCATTAGTCGTATCAATAAAACCGAGTCTGCTGCTTTATTCTCTTAATTGTGTTTGTTGCTCACAAAGGATCACCTTTATCAGTATTTATTTTAAAAAATGGCGTATACAAATAAACATAAACAATATATTTGAAATAAGTATATATACAACTTAGAAGAAGCTGAATTAGTAAATATATTCTGTTATCTTCTTTTGAAAAATGTGCACGATACGCTTCATCAAATGAATGTTATGTTATATAATCAAATACCAAAAGAAGCTTTTTATATCACTGAGAACAAAATCTCAGTACTATATCCTTTCTCGGCCGACATCCTTAACTAGAATAATACCTATAATTTCTCCAAATATTTTTGTTCAAATCTGTCGGAACTTTAATGATCGCTTCAACGAGTTCGCTTAGCTTTATTTCAGTTCGTGTATCTTTTTTATTTATACCTCTATTACTGCCTTAGCATTAGTCGTATCAACTTCTACTCTACTTCTTACGATACTTGTTTTAAAGACGTCTTCGTGAATTTTCACAAGAATGTTATGTGTCGATCTCTAATGACAGGTTACATTATCGATATGTTATGTTGATAGTTGTTTTACTGTTCTCTATCTTTAATTAATATACTAATATAGGCGTGGCACAGTAGAATGTTGACTGTTTGTATTTACTCTTGTTCACTTCGGACACTCAAACATTGATTTCTATTGAAGGTTTGTGAGGTCTTCCGCAAACGCGGAATCGATATCTCATTCTATATCCTCGACATCACTGATATCTGCTTCATCAACAATAACAAAATTTGACATATTATCTCGGATTTCAAACGATTCATCGTCTTCGTGACCTTGATTTTGTGTTTTATTTTTTTTTATTGTGTGACGGAGGTCATCTTCTGGCAGCACTCGTTTTCTTGAAAGTTGCGCTTTGTTTTCATTTATAATACTGCGAAGGTCGTCTTCATGGACTTTATTTCCTTTTATTATATTGCGAAGGTCGTTCTCTTGATGTTGCCGTGCATCCAACAACTGTGGTTCTGTCTCTTCATTCACGTAACTTACGAAAGTAAATTGATTGGAAGACACTGTGTTAGTGTCTTCAATGTTTTTGTCAGAATTCCCCTTGGGATAGTTCCGCGTTTTATCGCGACTCGCTTTTCTTGAACTTCTCGATGAACATGTCTTGGAATGCTCGGACGACGACCCTTTTTCGGAGCCCTTACTGTCTTGTTCAAATGTAATTTCAGATCGTTTATTGGACTGTTCGTTTTCGTCACGGGTAATTGTGACGCGGTCTTTTAGTTTTGATGTGTGTTTATGATAACTGCTATGTGATCGTTTATGAGAGTTATGTTTATCGTGTGATGAATGTCTAAATTCTCTACTTTTAGATGATCGTCTAGATGAACTATGTGATTGCTTTGATGTACTATGTATTCTGTTTCTGTCTCCGGTCTTCGAGTGACTACATTGGTTATACTTTGGACTTTGTGATATTTTGTTATATATATTGCCTTTAACAGATTCTTGTTTAGATTCTCTGTGTTTGCGAGAAGTATGTTGCCTCTTAACATCTTGTTTTCGTGAACGTTCATCGGTGTTCTGTGTTGACACTCTAGTACTATGGATCGGAACACTGGACACATCTTTTCTCATTACAACTTTTCTTGTATCCTGTACAGTGTGTGTAAACTCTGTAACATAATAATATATACACATGTTTAAATCGTTTTATTGGGATAGCATTAGGGTAAGAGTGAGGTTTGGTGCACCTTAGAACTTGGTTTAACTCCCAGAGGCCTTTTTGGTCACTGGCCGTTCCTAGGCGATAGGCCTATTGTCAACCATTTTATTTTTGTGATGTTAAATACCTTGCCTTTATTTATCCTTTAAGTGTTATTTGTTTCTATACGTGTTTTTGTTTGACTGTGGTCTTGAATGCTACATTTCCTGTCCGAGTTGGTATATCTACTTTTGCAGATATGGTTTCTCGCTATTTCAAATAAATTATCAACATCAAGAAAACAAAATTTGTTCGTGTATTAGCTTTTAACTGTTTAATGATTAACTTACCACCCTTGTGTAGTTTCATCTTTGTACTAATTTCACGATCGTCTTTATCGCCGTGTTTTCTCTTCAGAGAACTTTGCTTCCGTTGTTCTTGCCCCAAATTAGGTCCTGAAACAAATTTACCATCGTTATTTGCACATAATGATGGGCGTAAGTGACTAAGAGCACAACTACGTGAACTACCTATTTATATTAGAATATGGCACTTCGGATGTAACTGCTATTATAAGTTCCTGCATTATGATTGTTTGATCAATAAAACAGTGCGACCAATAAATGTTACGTGGCAAATTTCATCAGGACTGATTAACTAGGCAGATTTGAAGCTTCACAAAACGACATAAGAGAAAATGCATGTGTAAATTGACGCATAAATGAATCGTTGAAAACAACGTTCCCTTTGGGCCCTAACGCGATTTAAAAACGTGATTGATTCCACTACTCCTCTAGTAACTCCCTTGTTTGAGGTTTAGTGTACAAAGGGTCGTCGTGCTAGGACTTGTTGGCCTGGTGTCAGCATAATGTGACTGGATTCGGCTTCATGACTTGTGTCTACGGCGTGGTATTGCATCGTAACAGCACTATAAGCATTGAGCTCATTGCTACAAGTAGACGTCGCCACGTCTACAATAATGCACCGCGTGAGGTGAAGGATCTATTGTTAAAAGCGACGTTCTCTTTGTCAGGAGTAAAGGCGAGTAAAAGAAGATATAAAAGTCGAACAGGAAATGTAGCATTCAAGGACCACAGTCCATTGCAACACTTACATTGTATAGAAGTTAAAAGTGGAGCGGTTTGAATTAAGACGTGACTGTTTATAGGTTCAATTAAGATCATTATCATTAAACTTCATATATGAATGGGCTTTGTTATGTGTTACTCAACATACGTATATATACTTCAGTGTAAATAAATCGGCTAATCTTTCCGTTTTTTTGCTTATGAAACTTTTAAGTTGTTAATTATGTTCCTTTCATTTGTAAATAAAGACACCCCTACAAAGAGGAATGCGATTTAGATTTAACAATTTTGATTTTTTTTCAATCTGCCGGGTTTTACTTACATTGTATAGAAGTTAAAAGTGGAGTGGTTTGAATTAAGACGTGACTGTTTATAGGTTCAATTAAGATCATTATCATTAAACTTCATATATGAATGGGCTTTGTTATGTGTTACTCAACATACGTATATATACTTCAGTGTAAATAAATCGGCTAATCTTTCCGTTTTTTTGCTTATGAAACTTTTAAGTTGTTAATTATGTTCCTTTCATTTGTAAATAAAGACACCCCTACAAAGAGGAATGCGATTTAGATTTAACAATTTTGATTTTTTTTCAATCTGCCGGGTTATGGTTCTTTTAACGGTCTAAAAATGTATTCAATGATTCCGCAAACTAGTCGATATTTAAAAAAACGCAAGCCTTTTACAGAACCTTACACCCGGAGCAAATGCTTTGATATATTTTAAGGGATTGGAGGCAATCTGGAAGCATTACGGGTGTCAATTCCAATACGAATACAAACATCATAATGTGTTTCTGATTCATATTAATGTGCATATGCACTAAAATAGGACCCATTACCCGTTCATTGAGTGACATAGTTTGGCCTGGAAAACTAGACGACTCGGTTGTTTGTTTTGTATTAATAGTAATTCATAAGATAGGCTCTTATAAATTCTGGTTTTGTGATAGAAGTACACTTTATTTGAATTATATGTACAACTGTTAGCTATATAATCCCCATTTAAATTAATATTTATGATTTAGCAACAAAACGCAGCGGAATCTACGAGCTTTCCGGGCCGAATAAGCTCATTAATAATAATTAACCGGGTGGTGCCATGCGGCTTAATTTAACGCATATGCACATTTTATATTAAAATGAAACTGATCCCATTTCTAGATCGCCTCCAGTTCTTTAATACTTTGAACATTACTATGCAGGTTACAATGAGATATAGGGTCCTATAGAAACCACAACGTCCGAACGCAATGGCATCGTAGGTCCACACTGTACTGCAAACAAGAATAACACAATGAAAGAGACAACAAGAGGCCCAAGAGGGCCTGTGAACGCTCTAATGGCTGTTATACCATTGATGAATCGAGTCGTACTACATAGTGTCTAGAGTGTACACAAGGTTTTTCAAGTATTTGACCTAGTGACCTAGTTTTTGACCCCATGGGACCCATTTTCGAACTTGACCAAAATATAATTAAGACAACATTTCGACAAAGTTTCATCAAGATCGGGTCAGAAATATGGCCCCTAGAATGTACTAGTGACCTAGTTTTTGACCCTGTGTGACCAATTTTTCGAACTTTAGCAAGCTATAATTGAGACAAATATTTTGACAAAATTGCATCAAGATCGGGTCAAAAATATGGCCTCTAGAGTGTACACACGGTTTTTCCAAAGTTTGACCTAGTGACCTAGTTTTTAACACCATGTGACCCATTTTTGAACTTGACCAAGATATAATTAAGACAAACATTTTGACAAAGAGTGTACACAAGGTTTTTCCAATATTTGACCTAGTGACCTATTTTTTAACCCCATGTGACCCATTTTCAAACTTGACCAAGATATAATTAAGACAAACATTCTGACAAAGTTGCATCAAGCTCGGGTCAAAAATATGGCCTCTAGAGTGTACACAAGGTTTTTCCAATATTTGACCTAGTGACCTAGTTTTTAACTTTATGTGACCCATTTCCGAACTTGATCAAGATATAATTAAGATAAACAATTTGACAAAATTTCATCAAGATTGGGTAACAAACATGACCTCTAGAGTGTACACAAGTTTTTTCAAGTATTTGACCCCACATGACCCATTTTTGAACTTGACCGGGATTTCATTGAGACAAACATTCTGACAAAGTTTCATCAAGATCGGGTCAAAAATATGGCATATAGAGTGTACACACGTTTTTTCCAAAGTTTGACCTAGTGACCTAGTTTTTAACACCATGTGACCCATTTTTGAACTTGACCAAGATATAATTAAGACAAACATTTTGACAAAGTTTCATCAGGATTGGGTCAGAAATACGGCTTCTTGAGTGTACACAAGGTTTTTCAAGTATTTGACCTAGTGACCTAGTTTTTAACCCCATGTGACCCATTTTCAAACTTGACCAAGATATAATTAAGACAAACATTCTGACAAAGTTGCATCAAGCTCGGGTTAAAAATATGGCCTCTAGAGTGTACACAAGGTTTTTCCAATATTTGACCTATTGACCTAGTTTTTGACCCCACATGAACCATTTTCGAACTTGACCGAGATTTCATTGAGACAAACAATTAAGATAAACATTCTGACAAAGTTGCATCAAGCTCGGGTAAAAAATATGGCCTCTAGAGTGTACACAAGGTTTTTCCAATATTTGACCTAGTGACCTAGTTTTTAACTTCATGTGACCCATTTTCGAACTTGATCAAGATATCATTAAGATAAACAATTTGACAAAGTTTCATCAAGATTGGGTAACAAATATGACCTCTAGAGTGTACACAAGTTTTTTCAAGTATTTGACCTAGTGACCTAGTTTTTGACCCCACATGACCCATTTTTGAACTTGACCGAAATTTCATTAAGACAAACATTCTGACAAAGTTTCATTAAGATCAGGTCAAAAATATGGCCTCTAGAGTGTACACACGGTTTTTCCAAAGTTTGACCTAGTGACCTAGTTTTTAACACCATGTGACCCATTTTTGAACTTGACCAAGATATAATTAAGACAAACATTTTGACAAAGTTTCATCAAGATTGGGTCAGAAATACGGCTTCTAGAGTGTACACAAGGTTTTTCAAGTATTTGACCTAGTGACCTAGTTTTTAACCCCATGTGACCCATTTTCAAACTTGACTAAGATATAATTAAGACAAACATTCTGAAAAAGTTGCATCAAGCTCGGGTCAAAAATATGGCCTTTAGAGTGTACACAAGGTTTTTCCAATATTTGACCTAGTGACCTAGTTTTTGACCCCACATGACCCATTTTCGAACTTGACCGAGATTTCATTGAGACAAACATTCTGACAAAGTTCCATGATGATTGCATCAGAAATGTGGCCTCTAAAGTGTACACAAGCAAAAGTTAACGGACGGACGACGGACGACGGACGACGGAAGACGGACAACACACCATCCCATAAGCTCTGCTGGCCCTTGGCCAGTAGAGCTAAAAAACAACAGAAAGGGTGGTGAAGACATGGTTACCGACTTTGAACGGTCAGTCGGCAATAAGGCTTACTGGTTAGCTTGAATCGATTTTATAAGCGCACAATCCTCGCTATTATCCTGTCTTCAGCGCCCAAACAGACAAGACAGTGTAAACAAAACTACATCCGATCAAAAGGAATTCTCTAACAATAAAGTCCACATCCAGAGAAACTAACTAAAGAAACACAAACAAAATAAAAAAACATCTCAGGATGTATCCAGAATCGTACTGAACAACCATAGTAGTTGCAGCTAAAGAGAAAAAAATCTAGGGTACGACCAGAAAACCCGAGGGACGAAAGCTCATGCACCCACCTCCTTAGTTGGGATCTTTTAAACGTTTTTCATAGAAATATAGCTGTAAAAAGCATATCTCTTATGGTTTTATTTGTTGTACCTTCCATATATATAGGCATGAACAGAATATAACATCAATGTACCTTCCATATACATAGGCATGAACAGAATATAAAATGTTCCTTCCATATACATAGGCATGAACAGAATATAAAATGTTCCTTCCATATACATAGGCATGAACAGAATATAAAATTTTCCTTCCTTATACATAGGCATGAACAGAATATAAAATGTTCCTTCCATATACAAAGGCATGAACAGAATATAAAATGTTCGTTCCATATACATAGGCATGAACAGAATATAAAATGTTCCTTCCATATACATAGGCATAAACAGAATATAAAATGTTCCTTCCATATACATAGGCATGAACAGAATATAAAATCAAACGAGCTATGATTTGCACAGCTAAGAAAAAGAATGACAAACTGTTGCGTCATACACTCCAGCAAACACATGTTTGTATCACTAATTATATGCACACTTTTAAACCATTTATTATATACCTCCAACATGAAATAATATTTAATTTTGTGATTTTGTTGTATACAATTGCGTAATGTATAATAAACGCAAGATCGTATTTCTTTAAGCCCATCTCTTTGTAAATATATTATAGCAGTGGTTGATATGGATCAACCTGTCGAATGTATGTATTTTCCTTGATATTCCGATATTTAATTATAATAAATAGATCTAGTCGATATTTGTTAGTTTTGAGTGAATATAGGATTTATTTTCATCTAATGCGTTATTCTAGTGGTTGGTTTCGATCAACATGTCGAACGTCCGTATGTATTTTCTTTGACATTCCGAAATTTAATTATAATAAAGAGCGATGCTAATCTTGCCGTATCGATATGTCGTTCATCCACTGTAACATCGGTGTACGAACCATATGGACACGGAAGTTTAACGTGCCGAGTTCATGCAAAGCCTCGTTATGCATATAACTTGTGTACGTTTGACCTATGGTATTGTATATATAGATATAAAAATCGAACAAGAAAAGCAGCATTCAAGGACGACAGTCAACCAAAAATACACACATATTTGTATTATTCGTAACTTTGTCTTATATTGAAATTTGCCATGTGATTGGCAGCGCGTGATTACCGAACAATAATTATAATAAGACACATTTACCTAACTTCTTTAATTCGAACAAAATTCACTCCTTTTTTGTTTAACACGAGTTGAAAACTTTTCTAAATGTTAAACTTCTTCATACTAAAAGTCATCGTACCGGGACATATTTGCTGCTATTCGTGATAGAATGTATCGTAGCATAAAAATAACCACGGGATGCAATGAAGCGGAGGTTTCTAGTCGATATTATCATAACCGAATTAAAGACCTTAATAATGACAACGTATAGGCATTTAAAAGTTGTATCAAACTATCCCGCCAACAACAGCCAAATTGTCCCATTTTATTGGGATGAGTAGGGTACCACCCACAGCGGCCTTTTTTGCCACTGACCGTTCCAAGGCGGTAGCCCTATTGTCAACCCTTATGTGTTTGTGATGTCTTATTTGGCATTTTATTCATCTTTAAAGTTGCTCTTTGTTTCTGTGTGCGTTTGTGGTGACTGTCGTCCATGTATGCTACTTTTCCTATTCGATTTTTGTATCCAGTTACACATTTTCAGAATCTAAACTCTATAGAAACACTATAAACGGCTTTAAACCGCCCAGACCAAATCCCAAACTGGAGCGTCGAAAAAAGATTTACCAACTTATAATTTACGCATATTCAATAACGAGAATTTTAGCAACACTTGAATTCTTATATTTTTAGTCGACACATATACATTATTATATGACCTGAACATCTGGATAGAGTTTTGATAAATGGTTATGTAGTGTAATTTTGTCGTTATTTGGCGGGTTAGTTTCATTAATTCTCCATGTAAAATGTATAAATCATACCTTCTTCAGCAATGGTTAGTTTTTCATCTGCAACTTTCGCTTTTAAGGGCATCAAATGAAATTTAGATTTTTCTGAAATAAATTTTAGGCAGTTGACAAGAAAATGTATTTGTTAACTTTTTGAGTACGAGTAACATGTGAAAAAGAGGCACAATGACTACACGAGGACGCACATGACATTTATAACAGTGAAGAATAAGTTGTCGATTACATGCGAAATAATCAAGTATCTATCATCATTTCTGAATGCAATTTGTAAAGCAGTATTAGAGCAAAATATTATTATTATTATTTCTCTCGATATTTACACTTATTTTTACCCTTATAGCAAGCAAATGTGTCCGAATGTGGTCCTAACATAATGGATGAACTGGATATAGGTAATATGTCGATAATACATGCACACATCAAGTGCCATTCTATTATCTCTGACAGCCTGGAATTATATGGCAAAATTCCGAAACCGTCATCAAAAGATTTCGCATGAACAAAAATGGGCTAGCCAATGACGGACAGTCAAGGATAACGCATTGTCGCATACACATTTGACCAGGAGAGCTTAATAACAATAGAGAACTTACCACATCGAAAATACGGTCTTCCTGAAAGATGCACCGATTTGATAACGAGGCCTGGCAGTTTTTCGGTTGTTTTACCTATATCAGATTCTTCATGGTTGCTTTGAGTTACTTCACAGAATTCATCTGGGTAAGTTTGTATCGTACGAGTTTCGACAACAGAAGTGTTTACCTCAAAAAAGGTGAGTGACTGATTTTCTTGAGTTACCTCAAAACTATTTTCGCGGTCAGTTTCCATATTTCTTTCCCGTGAGTTCTCGATTTCATTATGTTGAACAGAAGTCGCCTTTGATATATTTCCTTTAACATTAGTTTGTTTGTGTTTATGTTCAGTTATGCTATACGCCGTGTCAGTTTCGATAGTTTGTTGGTCAACGGGTTCCTTCAACAGTTTTATCTCTGAATTTATTTGCTTCTGATCATATTTGTCTTGGGGTTGCTCATTTTCAATACGGTGTTGGTCAACAGACGCCGTTGATGCCATCATTGCGTTTTTATTGTTTTCGTTTGGCGTAGTCGATTTGTATGTTTCTGCCTCAAATAAATGTATTTTCTCTTCTCTTGAAATGTCTTTCGTCTTTCTAGTTCTGTCTGCGTCTATAGAATCGATAGTTTCTTCTTCTGTATTTCTACTGTCACTTGTCTTAGAACATTGACTTATACCTCTCTGATGCCTATATTTTTCTCCTTCATTTGCAGTGTCGACTTTCTTAGAACGTTCGTAAGTTCCTTCTTGAGCACTATTCAGATTTATTTCTTTTCCCTTGGCATCGCACGTCGCCTTAATAAGTACGTACCCTGCTTGTTTCCCATTCATATTTCTTTCTGCTCCCTTTGTCATAGCGTAAGTCTGTATACATTCGTCATCTACCTTTCTCAAATTTCTTTCTTTTATCTCTACTCTGCCATGTTCTTCAATCTTCTCAAACAATTTCTCTAAAGCATATGTATGGTCTTCTTCAATGTGGGAATCATCACTCTCTAGTCGCACTGAACGGAAATCATAATATGCCGCCCATGATATCCTGCTATGATATTCTGGCATTCCTAACAGGTTATCAACGGTTTTTTGCTGAGAGTCAGAAACGTTATTTGCTAAATACATCTGATCAATAGCTTTTACTTCTAACACAACACGTTCGAGTACAAAGGAGCTGTGAAGGCAAGAGTTCAAATCTTTTACACATATTTGCAAAAGATTTCTGTTTTCCTCATCATATATTTTCCTCTGAAGAAGAATTCCTGTTGCTAATGTCAGTTTTTCTGAAACTTCTTTAGCTGAGCCTTTGCTGCATTTAGGCAGATGTTCGTTTTTCATCATTTCTACAACACAGGAATCAAGATATCTGCATAACTCTCTTTCTAAATCCAACAGCCATTGGTAAGAAGAAATTAGGTCTGTGTTGAATTGGAAAAAAAGAGAAAATATTGCATTTAAGTTGATAAAACTTGTTTTTTTTAGATTTTTTGAAATGTTCAGCGCTTGCTGATGAACGGATTGTTTAATTCGAAATTGATTTAGAATGTTCATTATTCGTCTGTGTCTTGAGAACACATTGTCCTCCGTTTCGGAAAGCAATTGCATTTTTCTTTGGAAGCCTATTACAGGTATTAAAAGGTCATCATTGTCTAAGAAAGCGTATTTATGTAGAATTCTATATTTCACTTCCTCGATCTGTTGAAGGGTTTTGTTAACAATGCCTTTATATCGCAAACAGTTGCGTATAGGTGTGTCGCAAACAGGACAACGTTTCAAGCAGACGACACTTTGGTCCATATCCATATACGCATCCATTATATCATATTGTACAAGATGTCCACAGTCTTCAAGTTGTACAAACCGAGTGTTAATATCATCTTCATTTCCGTACCGGACTTTATGTACGATATCTTTGTCGCATATCCGACATTTTGTTGGACACGTGTCGCCACAAAGACCAATACAAGGATGTCTGCATGGTAGTAGTTTATCACAAGGCTTATCACAACGTGGCCTATCGCACGGCTCATAGCACAGTTTGTCGCACTGATAATGACCACACATCCACACGCAAGGCTCTTTACATGGGTCGCACATTTCCTTACATATGTGAGAGCACATATTGTGAAAACACCGGCGATCACATCTTACTTCACAAGGCTTGCATTCTCCACATTTTCCAGAGCATGTGTGACCGCATATCACATTGCAAGAACAATGCTTTCCACATTGTATGTGCATCCGCCCCTGAATGCACGTTCCACATGTCCCTTCGCAAGTATGCCCACACGCTAGTGTCATTCCGCATTTTGTTTGGCACACTTCTCTGTGACCTACTGGACAAACTGATTCTGTTCCTAAATACGTCTGTTGTTGCGATTCATGTGTTACTGATCGACATTCACTGGAACATGTATGGCCACAGTCCAATGTTTGTCCACATTTGAATGTGCATTGGAAACACTCCATGTTTTCTTTACACATGACAGATACCACACTTAGGCAAACGTCGTGTCACTATTACCTCACATTGAAATGTTTCTTGGTCGTAAGAGCATGGCACTTCTATTACATGTTGACATTTTGGCAAGGTGATTATTATTAGTTGCATGCACAAGCACTTCTCACAACATTTTCTATTGCAAGAATGACCATTTTTGCATTTTCTTTCACACCGTTTCTGACAGACCCGTATGGCCTCCTTGTGGTCGCTATCAATCACATGACAAACCTTCTGACAAACGTGCCCGCAGTCAAGCCTCATATCACACATCCGCCTGCAGCCTCCTTCTGGCGCTTTTAGAAAATCATCCGCAAATTCGGCTGAGATTCCTTCTTCGGGATGATTCTGACATATTAAAGGCAATGCTGTTGCCAGTACACCTTTCTGTTGTACATGTCTTATGATGTTATTCCAAAGATCTGAGGCCTTTAAAAGAAGGTCGAAATTTCCGATTACAAATAGACCTTTCTTAGCACGAGATAGAGCAACGCACACACGGTTATCCTTTTCGAGAAAACCTACTCTTTTTTCGATATTGCTTCTAACTAAAGACAGCAAGATAATATCGTTTTCTTCACCTTGGTAATTATCAACGACTGTCACCAAAACGTTTGCGAAAGTATCTGGTTCTTTACCCATGTACTTCTTAATAGCGTACACCTGTCCTTTGTACGTTGTCAGAACTGTGACCTTGTTTGGAAGGTATCCCTGCAGCAGCAGATATTTACATAATGCAACCGTATACGTTGCTTCGTGCTCATTTTGAAAGCTGCTGATTTCATTGTCTCGCGGCGACTCCTTTTCATTGTGGTTGATGAAGAACATATTATGCCCAACACCCATAACATTTTCATACTTGTGAACATCACAGTGGTCTTGTAAGTTGTTATAAATGAACCTAAGGTTGTCTGCGATTTCTGGTCTCATTCTGTGTTGGGTTTCTAAACAGTCGTACTGTATGCCATTTTTAATCATTCTTTCAAATAACGAAATGTCCAAGTTGTAGTCCGTTTCCAGTTTATAGACATTTAATTTTGGACGCAGTTGCTGGTGATCACCTATCAGAATCAACTGTTCACATCCTTTGGTCAGATTTGAAATAATATGGGATTCAATAACTTCAGCAGCTTCTTCTATAATAATAATTTTCGGTTTAATTTCTCTTAGAATGGCTTGGTGTTTTGCCGCACACGTTATTGTCATGCCAATGACGTCAGCCATTTCCATGATGTATTTGTCCTCTTGCATTCTAACTTCATTGAATCTCTTGCAAGCTTCTTCGAATTGCCAAGCGTTTTTCTCAATGGTTCTATTCAGCTTTCTGCATTTTTCGTTTACCCACGTTTGATATAAACGCCATCTTTGCTCGTGTGGGAATCGGATACTAAAAATATCAGTGGCAGACGATACCTCTTCGTTCGACATAGGGTTAAAAGCATTTAGTTTGTCATTTAACCTGTCTGTCAACTCGAGCCTTTCCCACCGCACAATATCCATCCAATGTGTCCTACGTATCCGTTCTGGTTTCACGGAAAGGGTGTCTATCGACAATGCAATATGTTCCTTGATAAATGCATTCATAATTTCTTTCATATCTTCATCTAGATTTTTATCATTTTCAAATTTCATATCACAATCTTCTTTGGGTTCAACGTTTATTTCCTGTGGGCATGCAAAGAAAGTACGTCCATGGTCTTTTTCTACGATGCTCTGTGTTCCAAACTGCCGAACCTGAATATGGATTTCTCTTAAAATATCCACTATACCCAGCCATTCCACCATAACCGAGTCCCCTAGACAAGACATATAATGTGGCAATGTGTCTTTTTGTCTCTTTGCCCATGTAAACTGATTGAACAGTGTACTACCAATCTCTTTATAAAGTGCATTTTCATGGACAACATTGTCCTGTAAGCATTTTATTTTTTGCGCCGAAACATTTAGTTCCATCTTTAAGTTTATCATGGTAGCCCTTAGCTTCCTCTTTCCTATGTGAATGTGGTCTGGAATATGTTGCGCTTTCCGAAATGATTCTCTGATGTGATAAAGACCGTGCTTTACCATGGCTTCACTTAAACTTCTACCACCAACACGTACAATATCGCCATCATAAGTCCGGCAAATTTCTTCCATGAATTGATCTAGTGCATGATTTGTATAGCACATAATCAACAATGGATCTCCCGACCTGGTGCGTTTGTTATGAAGCAGCGCTTTCACAATTTTCACACCAATATAAGTTTTACCACAGCCAGGAGGTCCTTGTATGATGGAAAACTCCCTTGTTAATGCGGTTTTTACAGCTTTAAGTTGTGACTCGTCCAAATGTAGCAGATCAGTGTGCGGCCAAACATCGTCAGAGACTTGTATATTCTGTAACGGCTCTGATGTTTCACTAAACACAGTCCACTCTCTTGGTTGCATCAAATGGCCAGGTTGTCTAAAACGACTACGTGCATGTAATACTGCATTACTGTCATGTAACGGTCTAAGATCTAATGTGGCGTTAGGATTGTCTCGAAGATACTTAGGCGGTAAAACATCTTTCTGGCATCTGACAATGTAG
This sequence comes from Cyrtodaria siliqua, assembly GCA_037043455.1. Taxonomy (NCBI): domain Eukaryota; kingdom Metazoa; phylum Mollusca; class Bivalvia; order Adapedonta; family Hiatellidae; genus Cyrtodaria; species Cyrtodaria siliqua. Next base: position 80,668 of record JAWPHD010010555.1, read on the forward strand.
CTTTCGAAAGGCAATTCGTCCTCCTGAATTCTTTGCAAATTGGCCAGAACATGCCTACATGCTTCAAAATAAGCTGGTGCTTCAGCCATTATGAAAACAGATCCCATAAGCGTTTTAATGATGTTGGCATCATGCTCAAACTTTACATAGACTTGACCTTTGTATCGCGTGCTTAAGTCGCTGTTTACAACTACTGCAAAATAACATGTTTGGAAGTTGTCGGGCGATAGGCATAGCAGTGATCCAGAAATCAGACGCTTTGTTTGGTTCCATTTTATATGCTTCATCTTGCTTGTGTCAAATGAAAGAATGTGGTTCAGTCCATTCCCGCAAATTGGTGAAAGAATCCTAACATGTTCGTAAATTCTAATGTCGTGCTGCATTTTATTTGTACCCTCTTGTCCTATATACTTAGCTATTCCGTCCCTTAAAGATCCTATAAAATCTTCCCTAAGCAATCTGAACTGAACATCTAGGTAGTGATCAAGGTTTTCGTAACTACCAATTTCTTTATTCGCCCTGAGAAATGGCTTAGCGCCTGTAATAATATCTGATGATTGGGGGAAAATCGGTATGTCTCTAAAACACTCCGTGCGGTTAGTAACATAATTATGTCTGTTTGTCACTGGTATGTTGTTATTTGGCATCTTACGTTGAATACACATCGTCTTGTTATCCTCTAACTGTTTAAACAGCGTCATCATAGTGTCTGTATCTTTACCTTGGATACTTTGTACACGTTCAACAATGCTGTGCAGAAAATCGCAAGCGCCCATAATGAACACGATCGAACTTGGGGTTACTTCACATATTCGGTTAACTATTCTAAGCAAACCTTCAACAGATTCTATACAACCTGTTATTCCATCTTCGCTATCAAGATTTGAATCAATACGGCTAATCGAGACGTGAATGAAATTCAAATCCTCGTCTTTCAGACCATTTATGATATTCAATACCATGCTTGGCATTGACTCACACATGAACGCTTTATTTAGAACGTTTAGTAGCACATTTAATCGCCCATGTTCCTCTGTCGCCTCTTGCATGGCCTTGTGGATAAATGCTTTCAATGAATCTTTATCCACCCCAAGACTCATGACAATTTTACTTGGGTCTTTTTGAAACAAAGTGTCCAAAGTGTCTTTCTTTTTAACAGCTGTATTGTTTCTAAATGGAAAACAAATGTATGCGTTAATATTAAGCAGGGATAAAGCTTGGCATATTTTAAAATGAAACAATTGGTCTATACGAGCTCTGTCACTAGTTTGATATAGATAAACTTAAACTACTGAAATTATGTAAGTCGTCACAAAGAAGATATATAGATTATTAAACTGCTGTCATAGATTATAGGGAAATGTAATAAAATTAGTTTCACGTTTCTCATGAACAAACCGAGTTTTTTACTTTATTTTCTTGGTTATGTTTATTGCTTCCAAGGGATCCCATTTTTAGTATTTATTGACATTGACACTACAGTTCGTTTAGTGCTGTAAAAAAACGCCCCGATGGCAGATCAGTAGTGTTATTTCTTACAACTTACTGGTCCTTTTGGATCATCTAGACCAATCTGTGAGACTTTAAAGTAAAATATCGGCGCTTAATCCGGCGCTAGGTGAGAGGTGTTACACCTTTATTACTTCTCATGAACAGACTCAATAAAACCGACTGCTACTTTTCTCTTGCATGTGTTCGTTCCTTCCAGGGGATCCCATTCTCTCAATATTTATTGACTAGCGTTTGATGTGTGACTTTAAAGCAGAATCATCTTAAGCTGGTGCAAGGGTGTGTGGCAGGTGTTGCACCTTGTATTACTCATTCGCAGACTCAATAAATCCGAGTATTTTACTTTTCAGTCTTGCTCGTGTTCGTTACTTCCAAGGGATTCGCTTTTCAGTATTAACTGACAGTCAATGGTCCTTTGCGATCATCGAATGTGGCTTTCTCCCTTGTTTGTGTTCGTTGCTTCCAGGGATCCCATTTTCACTAGTTATTAAAAGTCAATCATTTTTGAGGAAAAAATGTCTAAATCTGTACAAAAGATGTTCTAATGTTTCGTCTATGTCTAGTAACACACTTGAGCGACATTGGTCTAAGAATTATCCAAGTTTGATCAAATTTGACTGAGAGGTTTCTGAGATTCGTTTGACGCAAAACGCCGAACGAACGACGGACGACCTACGGAAGGACGGACGAAGAATGGTCCCAATAGCTCGGTTCTGGTGAGCTAACAACTTAAGAGGTTCCTATGATATGCTTTAAAATAAGGGGGTATACCGTTTTTTATATGTTTGTCTTTTCTCTCATCAACACAGGCGTTAAATTAGCAATACTTTAAGTTTATATGATGCAACTTTAGTATTTTATCAATACCATCCACATCAGGCATCTGAATTTAATATAGGGTCAAAGTCGTATAGAAAAAAGACCATTGAGGAACCAGAGCCTAGCATATTTTTTATTTGGCCTTAGAGTTATCGTTTTTGTAAAAGGCATACTTAAATTTAATTAACAACGCATAAATATTATGTCCATTACTTAGCAAGTCGGGGATGACGAACGTGTGATTATAAAGAAAACAAAACTTACCTTGTGTTAGACTGATATGTTCCTCTGCCACCTCTACCACGGCCTCGTATTGCGCAACGAGCACCATTTCGTCCCCCTCTACTTCGCCTAGTGTTATCTGAATAACCGTCTTCATGTCTGAAACGCCTTTGGTCGCCGGTTTGCCCACGCCTTTGTCTACCTCGTCCTCTTAGTCGACCTCGAGATCGAGATTGAAATCTCCTTTCTGACCTTGAGATATCAGTGTACGGTGTATCTAGGTTCGTTTCTCTGTACGAATCACGCGATCTTGATCGAAACCGATTTCCTGACATAGACCGCTGCATTGTGACATCGTCGCCGATTTGTTCAGGTCTTTGTCTACTTCGTTCTCTTGACGGACCTCGAGATAAACATTGGAATCTCCTTTCTGACCTTGAAATTCCGGTGTCTAACTTATCTTTGTTCGTATCTCTTGTCGAATCACGGGACCTAGAGTGATATCGTTGACCTGACAATGATTGTTGACAGTTTATAGACAAAGCTCGGGATTCGGAATCGTATCCGGAACTCGATCTAAAGTGTCGACAGTCCAACAAACCAGTGTGACTAACTCTTTCCCGTGTACGACTTCTGGATTTAGATTCGGATTCTTCAGGCTCTGATTGTTGGAGATAAACTACATCTAAACAGTTTGCTCTTTTTTGTTCAGTACATTTAGAAACATGAATGTCGTCTTGGATTGCGATGACTTCTGGTGGTAACTTAGTGTGTATATTTGTATCCGTACAACAGGGATCTTCCTGATCCAGACACATTTCCGAATTGTCGCTATCCATACATCGAGAATGGAATTCTGACCTAAACTGTTGGAAATTTAACAAAGTTGTGTTGGTTATTATGGGCGAACTCCTACTTTGCAAACTTGGTCGTGTTTCTAACATAGGTCGTGCAATGTTAATAGCATCTTTTTTATTAGAATTTATTTGGAATGATTCAAGTAGTTTTATGCCGTTAGAACTATATTCTCTATCGTTCTGTTCGAGAACTATAGGCGGTGGGTGTTTACATATATTTGAACCTTCATCCTGATCATCACAAATCTCTCCGTCTTCTAAAGTGTTATCAAATACCAATCGTCCGTCCGCCGACGTACCTGCGTTAGGGGTCCTGATTGGACTACGATCACCGAAACTTGATTCCGACCATACTTCAAATGTTGGTACTGCATGAAGCATCACGCCATGATTTATATCAGAATGTTCGTGTGAGTTCAATATATCTTGAACTTCGCAATTCGGGGAAATTCTATCGCCGACGTAATGTTCCATATGTACTGGTGGTGAAGTATATTGAGTATTAAAATCCGCGTGGTTATCTTCTTTTAGGTCGAACAATTCCCCGTCTTCCAATACATCCCCGTCCATATTTACTATTTAACGTCAGTTCATTAATGAATAGTAAGCAGTAACTTTGTGATGGCTTGTGAAACGATGGTATCTGTCAAAAATATAAGATAATTTCTAGAACAATGTAAAATTCGAAGGTCAATCTCCTTTGTAACTCAGAGTAAATGTGTGACCCACGGGTGTGACCAATGATCTCTTGTAGTTTCAGACAAGGTTTTTTTAAAGAATTTCCTTTAAACATCTATGTTACTATGTGATCACAGGTGCGTGACAACCATGACACCAGGGTAACTATTTGAACTAACCAAGAAGAGAACCATCAACTTATGGTAAATCTGTATTCAAAATCCATTAGGCTAATCAGCCCATGAGGAACAACATCTATATTATAGTAAAGTGACAGACAGTGAAATTAAACATATGAGTGATACATTGACCAGAACAGTTACATTTAAAGTTCAACATTTGATAAAATGCATGTTCAACATGCATGTTCTCATACTACTCTTGACCAATATATACTGAAGCGAAAAAGAAACGTAACACGGGAATTTCAGCTACATATTGTATATACTGCACACTTAATTCCACATAATATTCTAAAAAGAATCCAAGATAACAAGATAATGGTAAAAAAAAATAGGTTTCAGTTAGTTAGAGAAAGGACACAACTGTGATGTTGTAGACAATTTAATCACAGTACATTTTGTAACAAGTAATTCAAAACTGCTGAAGTTCATTTGAAACTTTGAGCCATTTCAGTGCTGTATTCAACGTAAGAGTTTGCTCACATGCTTGAGCCAAACGCGTACTCTGTCAATAATGAAACTTTAAAAGAATACCATTTGCTGCATTAAGTGTGTTTTAGTTGTTTTAGTCTTATTTTTTCGAAAGGAACGGTATTAAGTAGCCATGTACCATTCGATTACAGCAATTAACATACTGTACATACAATATACGCGGAAATTCCCGAGTTGCGTTTCTGTTTCGCTTCAGTATAGTTAAGGAGATAGCGATCATGTATGTAGAAAACTTTGGAAATCTGTTTAGCTGTTCATGAAGAGAAAAATCGTTAAAGGTTTCGACTATTTATAGTAACGTTAGCCATCTTGGGTGTCACATTGACCTTATGTGTACAACTTAGAATCATCCATGTGATATTTTGTCAAAATCAGTCATGGGTTTCTTTAAAGCAATTATAAACGGACAGAATGTCGGACGGACGGACAGACGAACGACGGACTAAAAGTGGTGGAAAGGCTCTTCTTCACTGATAAAAGGTAGCCATGTTTCTACTAGTCAAGCAAAATTCGATGACTTGACTTGATCTAAACATAACACTAACATTACTCGTGGATGATATGAGTTTTCTCATTGTTTAACAGATTTAGTGTGAAAACAATACACACGTACTAAAACAGTCGATTTCTGATTCCACAAGCTTTTTCATCGTAGAATAATAATGAATGATAGTTCATGTTAACGTATTTTAAGATATGTATTTTCATACTAGAATTTGACAAGTACATATCTACTGTTTGTAATTGTTTGTATTCAATAATGCAGACGACCAGTTCGCCAATAAAGGATTATAAGTAGGCCTATACAGTATTTATTACCTAAACTTTTCAAATATTCCAATAGAAACTAAATATTCCCTTCCCTAAGATAGCATGCTAAACCCATTTATTTTATAGCATTGACAATATAGTATAGTAATTGCATTCATGAAATCATATTGTGTATCGTGCCAGTGCGTTTAAAAGAAATAAAATAGTTTGGACGAGTGCCAGAAACATGAGAAAATAGCTGATGGGAGAGGCTATAGATAATCGATACCGAGTATGTTTTAAATCATATATAAAGAAGTAAAACGCTGATAATTGGCGAATGTCAGTGGTATACGTTAAAGAAAGATAATGAATCATGTGTACATATCCCGTGAAGAAAGGGACATTCCACGATCTGTTAAAGTTAGAGCCTCGGTTCGGTAAAAACATAACCGGAGGGCAGAGTATGTTCTGCCCCTCCCCCTCACCCCTCAATATTTTTTCTAAAGTATGTATTGCCCCCACTCCCCCCACCACCCCCAAAAGTGATGATTGCGTCCGGACATTTTACTGTAACAGGGCATACAATTAGCCAATTAATATACCCCATGACCCCGCATCCCCACCCCGAAGAAAGCAACAACCTTTACTACCCCACCCCCACCCAACCCCGACATCTGAAAGGTTCCTACGCCATCAAAAGACTCGTATAATACCATTGGTTTGTGTTTCGGTATAGAGCTTTTATGGTACGGTGTATTATTTTTAAGATGTCGGACACTGTTTACGCCGGAAGGTAGGTGCCCAGTTATTTCACATGGATTTTTCATATCCATCGTTTATTTAGATATACTCGTACTTTTAGTATCAGGGAAGGTCCAATGTCTTGAATTAAGTTAACCTCTTTCAACATATAATCACGATCGCCCAGGCGTATGCCAGTCGGTAAAAGCGGAATTGTTCCTGCCTGTAACTTTAGTGTACATCAAAAAGCCGATGTATAAAATACTTAGAATATATCTGTATTTCAAAGGTCAGCCTCAAAAAACTTGTAAGTTCATTGTTCTGGTTAGAGTTTATAAGTAAATAAAGAGTATGGCTAGAGTAGTTTGTGAATAACGACTACACTTTATTAATTAGTAAAATAAAGACTACATGTGTTTATAAACAAACGCCACTCCTATAGGAATTATGGGAGCAAGTGTTGGACATAGTATTCAATGGAACAATTACCAATATATCATAGATAATGATATCGAACTGAACACGCTTCATATGTGGCATCCACTCACTCTTACATATGTGGCATCCACTCACTCTAACATATATGGCATCCACTCACTCTAACATATGTGGCATCCACTCACTCTAACATATGTGGCATCCACTCACTCTAACATATGTGGCATCCACTCACTTTTACATATGTGGCATCCACTCACTTACATATGTGGCATCCACTAACTCTAACATATTTGGCATCCACTCACTCTAACATATGTGGCATCCACTCACTCTAACATATGTGGCATTCACTCACTCTTACATATGTGGCATCCACTCACTCTAACATATGTGGCATCCACTCACTCTTACATATGTGGCATCCACTCACTCTAACATATGTGGCATCCACTCAGTTTAACATATGTGGCATCCACTTACTCTTTATTCCATATATTACAACATAACTATAAATGGTTAGAGCAGGCTTTAGATATTTTGAAAGCATAGGTGGATTATTTCCTTCCAAAGATAGTTAAATAAAAAGACAAAATATATCTTATTACCTTATAGGTACATGACGGAGGTATATCACCTATTGCGTAGGCGTATAGTAAATATGGGATATGATCATTATTGTCATAGGTAATTTTATACAATGTGTGTTATGCTGCAGGATATGTTTAAAGGATGGGGGTATTGAACAGCATAAAACAAATGATGACGATGAATATACGTGTATACATGCAGAAAATAGATATGTCATTGGTATGTACTAGAAAGCCAGTACTACGACCGTCTAGACTATCTAAGCGCAATAACCTTAATATCCATTAAAGCAACCCAATCACTATAATTTAAAAAAAAACTCTGTATTGATTTCCAGTTGGAAAGCTAGTTCAACCATCGTCTAACTAAATGACAAACAATTAAGACCGATTTACTCACTAAATACCAAATATTGGGTATTATAGGGAAATTGGGAGATATGGTAGATATGGGATATGTTCATTATATATATGAAAGTATGTGATTGATCCTGGACCGTTGTGCCTGCGTTGTCATCAGACTCAAAAATCGCCCCCAACGCGTCCACCGGATCAGTCTCATATTATAGATGTATCAATTATTGAATCACTAAATATTGGGTGATAGAGAAACTGGGAGTTATGGTAAATATGGGATATGTTCAATGTCAAGAGATTTATTCATGTTATACTCAGTATTGATAGCCAGATGGAGGCTTAGTACATCGACCGTCTAACTAAATAATGACAAACAATTCCGACTCGCAGGATATTGAATAGTTTAGGGATCAGCCCCATGTTATAGCTGTATCAATTATTGAATCGTTTTTCACAGTAATATAAGTGGAGTGATCATATAACCGTGTAGGTACATACAGGAGGTATAACGTCACTAAATGTTGGATATTATAGAGAACCTGGGAGATATGATAAATATGGGATATGTTCTACAATGGCATAGGTAGTTTATTCCTGTTATACTCAGTGTTGATAGCCAAATGGAAAGCCAGTACATCGACCGTCTAGCTAAATGACAAACAATTCCGACTGATTTACTCATTAGATATTGAGTATTTTAGGGATCAGTCCCATGGTATAACTGTATCTATTATTGAATTGTTTTCCACAGTAATATAAGTGGAGTTAGACCTATATCATTTAAATGGGAAAACAAAATGTAATCTTAAAGAGAATAGTTAAGGAAAGATAAACATTGAGTAAGGTCTTCAGACTGATTTACTCACTAAATATTGGGTAATAAGTAATTTATTAATTTATACAATAGAAAACTCCATATTGATTACCACATATAAACCTAGTTCAACGACCGTCTAAATAAATGACAAGCAATTCAGACCGATTTACTCAGTAAATATTGGATATTATAGGGAATTTGGGAGATATGGTAGATATGGGATATATTCAATAATGTCAGTGTTTTCGAGCCCAGTAGACAAAACATCAGCTTGTATGTTTTGTCTGCTGGGCTCGAAAACACTGACATTGTTGAACATATCCCATATCTACCATATATATACCAAGTTCCCAATAATATCCAATATTTAGTGAGTAAATCGGTCTGAATTTTTTGTCATTTATTCCACTATATCCACTGCGCCGTCAAATATTATATATATATAAAAGTATGTGATTGATCCTGGACCGTTGTGCCTGCGTTGTCATAAGACCCAAGAATCGCCCCCAATGCGTCCACCGAATCATTCCCATGTTATAACTGTATCCATTATTTAAGAAATAGAACATCGTTTACTGTGAATTATCGTTTAATATATCACGGTTTGGAGTTCAATTGTAAACAATAATTTCACGAGCCCGAAGGGCGAGTGAAATTATTTTTTTTTCAATTGAACGACAAACTGTGATATATTATAGATAATTCACCGTAAACGATGTTCTATTTCTATTCTAATACCCCTAAAATGTGAAAATAACGCACACATATGAAATCTTTCGCATTGCTTTGCTTGCTCTCCTAACGTTGCATACGTTTCAATGCGGAATGCGCAATGCGCAATGCTTATTCTTCTAACGTCGCAAAAATTACAGTGATATATCGTTCAATATAACGAGATATTTTAAACTAGGCTATATAGTGCGGGTGTATAAGAATATACGGTTTTCCACAGTAATATAAGTGGAATGATCTTATTACCTTATAGGTACATGAAGGAGATATATCACTCACTAAATATTGGGTATTATTGGAAAATTGGGAGATATGGTAAATATGGGATATGTTCAATAATTTCATAAGTAGTTTATAATTTTTATACAATGGCAGTTATGCTGTAGGGTACGGTTAAACGATGGGGGAGCTGAGACAATAAAAAATATTTAGTGTTTTTTTCCGAAGTGTGTCGCTTTGATATAATCACCAAGAGCGCTGAAAACCAATTGTTTGTGTCTTTTTTCGAGATCGAGTAAATTATTAAGGTTAGGAGGAATTGAAATCTGCTGGAATTTAGGTTTTATTTCGTCCCGTTTCGTGTCGAGCTGACTGCATTCAAGAAGACAGTGTTCAGTGGTGAATGGGGCCGAGCAGGAAGGACAGTTTTTGGAAAGATTCTTAATGATGTGGCTTCCTAGACTCGCAGGCAATAAGTTGTATCCCATTTAAAGTCTGGTTATATTTTTGGTAAGGATTTTATTAACCGAAAACAGGTCATGATTTCTAAAGTTATGGCTAGGTTTGGTAAATGTGTTATATTTATTTGACTGATTAGTTAAGGTAGTGATTTAATTTAACAATAATTATTTTACGGATACAGGAATAAACGTCTGAAGGTCCAAATGGAACATGTTTATCAATAAAAGGATGCTCCAATCCAGCTTTACAAGCCAGGTCGGCCTTTTCATTGCCGGAAATAGTTACATGGGCTGAGCACCATTCTAAATTAATGGATAAACCCAGTATGTTGCAGTCGTTAAGTAAAGTTAATATGTCTGAAATTAGGTCCGGTCTAGATTATCTTTAATGGCGGTAAGGCTGGAAAGGGAATCGGAGAAGATAACTGATTTAGTAGGTTTATTTTGGAAAATCCATTTAAGGGACTTAATTATTGCAATCAGTTCGGCAGTAAAAATTGGTAGACCATCAGAGATTCGAATGATTACAAAGGCAGATGCCACGCGTCCTGTGCCCGGGTCTTTTGACTCATCCGTAAAAATGTTCACATGATAGTTATATTTGTTCAATAAAAGTTTGTTTTATAATGGATAGGTTGTCCTGTTTATTAATAATATTTGACAGAGAAGTATCAACTTATGGTAAAGCTAGAGTCCATAATGGCATATCTCTGGTATTAAAATCTGCTATGGTGATATTATTTAATTTATATTCCTCTGTCAAGTTTAGTGTTTCTATACCGGAAGGTTTAGGCTTATTACGAAATTTGTAATTTGTCCCTTGTTAGCAGTGTCGAACACCCATTTAATATTCCATTGTATGACACACGTGTAATACAACCTGGAACGATTTTGATTGGTTGAGTTAAGTCTGTAACACTACACAAGTTTATTAACTGAAACTATTTTATTTATTACAAATTCACCCAGATCTGAGTCTAAACTTATTATTTGTGATAGCTTATAAAAATAATGCACGTTATACAAAACATTGTTGTTGGTTTGTCAAAAAGTTGGCGTAAACTGCTATTTTGTAAAACACGAACTCTTTTGTACTCAATGTTAGGTGTGAGACGCGGCATTACGACGACACATAGTTTACGACGTTTTGGCGCTAAAGTGTGTCTGACGTCTTGGCGGTTCTATGTCCTTCTGAATTAATTTTACTAATTTGATTGCAATGCTCTTTAAAATTAAAATAATTCATAACTCGTTTCATAAATCTTATATGAAATGGGAACTCGTTTAAGATCCTCTATGTATGACACACGTGTAATACAACCTGGAACGATTTTGATCGGTTGAGTTAAACCTGTAACACTACGCAAGTTTATTAACTGAAACTATTTTATTTATTACAAATTCACCCAGATCTGAGTCATAAACTTATTATTTGTGACAGCTTATAAAAAATAATGCACGTTATACAAAACATTGTTCTTGGTTTGTTAAAAAGTTGACGTAAACTGCTATTTTGTAAAGAGGTAAAACTCGAACTCTTTTATACGCAACGTTATGTGTGAGACGCGACGTTACGACGTCACATGTTGTATGACGTTATTGGCGCTAAAGTGTGTCTGACGTCGTGGCGGTTCTATATCCATCTGAATTATTTTTTACTTATTTGATTGCAATGTTATGTGATAAAAAGGATCTTAAACTCGTTCCCATTCCATATAAGATTTATGAAACTCGTTATGAATTACTTTTAATTTTTACTCGCCAAAAGGCTCGTTACAATTTAAATAATTCATAACTCGTTTCATAAATCTTATATGAAATGGGAACTCGTTTAAGATTCTCTATATACTATGTGGACTTGCTATTGAGTTTGTGAAGCACTCATCTTCCTATTAGATAATATTTTCGTCAGGTACGGAACCACCGTTTATAGACAAATTGTTGGTATCCCTATGGGTACGAACTGTGCACCACTTGTCGCAGATTTGTTTTTATTTTTCTACGAAAGAGATTTCATGTTGAGTCTTTCACCAGATACCCAGGCAGATGTTATTGAAGCCTTTAATGACACTTCTCGGTATCTGGATGACATATCAAACATTGACAACCCTTTCTTTCCAACTATGGTTAATAATATT